>JANSTS010004555.1:15554-27050 GCA_026546915.1 Sylvicola fuscatus | reverse complement strand
TCGTGTCTTACAAGTATTTATAGTGTGAGACAACAACCCCCCTTCGCATGTAAATTAAAATATAAATACTGAATGTAGAAACACCTGTTTATCAACTCCCCTATCAAGAAACTAAACACCTTTTTCATCTCTTCTTCTTTTTACCAGCTAGCCACTACTTATTAATAGGACAGTCAGACGATATTTTCTGGAACACCAATCTCGTAAATTAAAAAAAAAAACAAAATTCAAATTTCAGATGCAAGGTTTGAAAATAATTTTCTTAAAGATTCTAGCGACATCTTTATCTTTATAAGCAAAGACACAATCCTAATCGTTCAGATTAACGGTTACAGTCCCATTATTACCGATAGACGTTACATCTGGTTCATGTTTATGATAAGCGGTTCGTATCCGATCTAGAGTGGTTTAAGAAATTGTTTAAAGAAATTTATTCTATGAAAAATTTTATTTAAAATGAACGTATTTTTCCAATTTATGCATTGAATAAAGCTCATTTAGATACATCCAAAAATGTAAGCTTATTTTATTATTTTCAAAATAAAACAAAAAAAAATTCACTAGGAATTAAAGGTTATTTTGTTAAATGTCAGTTAAAATTAAATCGCCGTCAGGAAAATTGGAATCGTCACTCAAATTATCAACATTCCAATCTTCTTCCCGCCTGAAGCCACCACTCCAAATCGGAGAAACAGCCAAATGTCCATTATTGTCTTGCCAAATATTTGTACGTGTCCTTAATGCCAGATGAGATTCAAAAACATTGATTGTTAATGCTTGTTTGACGCGAATCAATTCCTCGTGTGCAAAAACAGTTTTTCCATTGGCTTTTGTCACCTTCATGACGCCATAGATGCATCCATCAATGGTCTCCTTGGGGACAAATGAAACGCAAACAGCGCTCTGTAAAAGCTCCTCCAGCAGCTTGACAGCGCCGCCAGCCCACGCATGTGACAATTTATATGTGCTAGCATGAGTGTCAAATGAATATGCTCGGTCGAGTGGCGCAATGCCGTGTAGGCCAGCCAGCTTCAGATCGCTTGGTATTTGCTCCAACTCCTGCTTCAGTGGGATCATCTCTTCTCTGGTGCACACCTTAATTGAAGCGTAGTCAGTCTCGAAGAGAACGTATTCTGTTTCATCTGTCAACTTTTTGAGGATCTGGACCACTTGGGCTCGTACAAAGCCGTGTTGAGAGTGATCATTTTTGTAAATGACGTGTTCGTTCAGTTTTGGATCATATCCCAGATTGAGTCCTCTGTTACAAACCGTCTCCATCAAGTGGTGTTCGATAGATTTCACCGCGGGACGTCCCTCAATCGATTCGGGCACAAACCAGAACATGTACGGGTTAATTACGCGAACCACGCGAACCTCTTCGTATTCTGGGACTTCCATGTGGTACTAAACTGTGATTGAATTGATGGATTGAGAATGATGTCTTAAATAGACTTGGACAACTTCTTCTTACCTTTAAACTTTATTAATTATTTATTAAAATCAAGAGTTCTATTGACATTAAACACGAGGCTGATGCGCAAATCTATTCAAATGTCACTGCAACACAAAAATAACTGCACATTTTAATTTAACGATAATTATGGCATTTAAGCAATATATATTTATATATATAAGTGCTGTCAATAGTTACATGTATTTTCCATATATTAACTTTTGCCGATTGATTTTTTAAATTTCAACCGTTATTTAAAAAAAATAAATAAATAAATTTAGATTGAAATAAAAAATATAATGAATAGAGAATGGTTTTATTTAATTTATTGAAAACCAAAGAATCGTTAAAAACACTAAAATAACAGCTGACTTTAAACCTTTTTATTGTACGAAAGTGTCTCAGAACCTTTTAAATCAAATAAATTCATGAATCTTAAATACCCGTCTAAAAGTAAAGTCAATGACTTAACCATTTTCCAGACACCGTCTATATTACTTATCAGGAGCTGTGCTTCATTGCAGATGTCATCTGAAGTTTGAATTCTACATAGAAATGTTCAAATTAATATAAGTAGAAAACAATTGTTATTAAAACATCTTCAAATAGAGTGAGACAATAAAAGCGATACCAAAATTCATGACACCACCGCGACACCCACATCAAACCTACGTAAAAGAAGCGCCGGCAATTATTGCTGCAACAGCGAGCACGTCGAGGCGAGAAAACGCCCGCAAAAAGTGGTCGTTTGGGCTCCTGTGGGCTGTGTAAAACAAAAGGACGTCTTGACAGTTGTACGGCGAACGGTACAATTAAAAGGCAAAAAGCTCGCGTGACAATGTGATTGAAGCGCAATTACTTGACTGTATAGGCGCACACAAAGCAAACAAAATGACGCCCGAAAGCGTTATTGTGGATTACAGTAATCAATCAAAAGTATCTGAGGTCCGAACTGAGGGGGTGGGCGGGGGTGGCATAGAGTGGCGGTGTCGGTAAGGCGGTGGCACGCGTACGATTAAGAAGTGAAAGCAATTTGTCGAAACACCCTAAAGCTGCAGAGCAGAAATAGCCGCCTCGAGCTTCCCCAATTGTGTAGAAAGCGCGTCGCTTTGTGTGGGGGGGGGGGGGCGAGCATCAGTTTTGCATTGATATTTATGAAAGAAGGACTTTTCTACAGCGTGACAAAAAAAAAAGGCAAAGTGGAGATAGTAGCAAAGTGCCGCAAAGGCTTACAGGAAGTTCGATAAGCACAAACCTTTGTTTAATTTTAGATTTAACGAAAGTAGTTTGGGTGGACGGGGAAGACAATGCCAATGGAGCTTCATTGTTCATCAATCATCAGCGTCTTTTACCGCATCTGCCGTCAATAGTGGCCATATTTCTTAATTGCAAAATA
The DNA here is from genome assembly GCA_026546915.1 of Sylvicola fuscatus. Lineage (NCBI taxonomy): Eukaryota > Metazoa > Arthropoda > Insecta > Diptera > Anisopodidae > Sylvicola > Sylvicola fuscatus. The sequence continues at coordinate 24,201 of JANSTS010004555.1, read as the reverse complement.
ATTAGAGGCTACCCGTTAAACTGTATCTCAATCCAGTTTCTGACACATTTATTTGCGAATGACACAAAAATAAAATATATTATGTTTCATGCTAAAAAAAAAAAAAAAAGTGGTTGGTCCTTGTAACATTTTACGCCGATAAAATCAGCGTACTGGCCTCCGCCGCGCCGTTGCAGCGAACCACATACGGCAAAGTTTACGCGTGTTCACATGCATGGCCATCCATCAATACAATTTTACGATAAGGTACGATGCCACACGCGGCCACAATACATTTTATATTTGCCCCAACAGCTCAACCAAAACAACGGGGTGGCAAAATGAAAAAAAAGGAAGAAAAGTGGAACAAAAGCGGTCAAAGGAGCACGTGATTGGTGTGTTTGCAGGACTATTCCACAGTGACCTACAACAACATGGTCATAACGGCACAAACAGTCACAATTTATTTTTATATATTTTGAGTGCGGTGCATGCGAGCCTGGAATTTAACCGACAATGGATGTCCTGCAGGAGGCGAGGTGGGCATCGTCCGTAAACATTAATTGTTGTGACCGAATCCGGTGAAGTGGTCGCCAATAGGGCAGCGTGCAGATGGCCTGTGTCACCTTAATCATTCGTAATTGGGCTGGTGTGTGGACGCGCCCGTCGCATTGTCAAGTATATAGGAAACATCTGTTGTCGCAAGAGGAGTGCCAGAGTGAGCAAACACACTCAGACGACATTGAACAGGGTCAGTCAGAGCCGAAACGACATCAGGCACGCGCCCAAAGCTGTGGTACGTTTTTTTCCTCCATTTCGTCATTCTTCAGCTGCTGCCGTTTGTCCCATGACCAAATATGAGAATCTGCAAAATGTAGCGATGCAGAAGAGATTGGCCGTTTACACCCTTCGCTCGTCCGATGATGTCCTCTAATCAAACGCATGTCAAAAACTCCGCATCAATTTTAAATGAGGAAGCCATACACTCCAGTTGGGAGGGAGGAGGGGGAGCTGGGTGTGATTGCGTCAACCACAAAAACCGTTGAGCATAGAAAAGTCACTGACACATACTCGACTGTATCCGCATTATTCATAATACCGTTTTTCTCGTCTAATCCCAAAAAAAAAAATGAGCGTCAAAGCGCAGAGGAGGACAAAATCAAACCGCCAATTTTCCTCTGCGGAAGCAGTTGGCCAAATGCTCCCGCTCGGCGCTCTTGTGTGCATTGAAAAACGACACCACGCCAAAAGGAGAAACACTTCCCATGCCTAACCGCACGACATTAGGACATCCGCAGTGGTCGGTTCGCACAAGCCCCTCAACATATTCTTTAGAATATTAACATGGGAATTTGTCGACATTTGGACTTGACGAAGCGCGGCGCGGCGCCACTACATTTTTGCGCGATTCACAAATGTTCGGGGAGCGTCTTATGGCCGAACCCAACAACAAAAAAATATCCTCATTTACCTTATAATAGTTCACAATAGGCCGCTGACATTGGGCATTTGTACAGGCAAATAGAGACGTATCCCTCATGCACACACCAAACAGGATACAGCTGGAGCACACTTTATTTATTATTTGCGCAATGGGACGCCGCGCCGCTCCTTCCTATGCCATTGGATTTGGCCCAATTGAAATATGAGAAAGCATTTTTGTGCTAAATAATAAGATTAATTCTGCGCACATTGTCGTCTCTCTTTAATTTTTCTACATAATCTTATGCTGCATAAATTGTCGGGATTTTTACATAAAAAAAATTCCTCTTTCTTGTCTGTTTGTGCGGCCTTTGTTAAGCTATCGCAATTATTTGTCCACATTAATCGTTCATATTGCCGGCTTTCTTTAAGTCTTTCAGAAATAAATGTACAACGGATCGATTGTGAAGTATTGGTATTAGCATCTGCCCTGTATGACAATTTGTGATGATGAAATTTGAATGCTTTCAAAACATTCTCCTTTTACTATAATCGTCCTTTTTCTCTTGTCCACTGTCGGTATGTTACTCCACCGTTACTCCAAGTCACAATGTTATCTAAAATCTCTGCCACATTTGAGATCATGAACTCTCCTGCATGCTCGACAAATAATTCTGTTGACATTCGATCGCAGCGCAAGGCATAAGGAGCTTATAGCTTCTTAGACAGACTGCATAGCATTCTTGACGGACTTGCGTCAATAGATTTCTTTTTCTTGTGCTTTACTTTCATTTATTAGATCACATTTAGCTCACATTTCACGGCATTTTCATGGTAGTCGTTCTTTCAATTGAGCAACGGTTATTTAATATACATAATACTTATCGTCTTTAAAAGCAATTTTACTTCAGTGCTCGATGTTGCACATGCAATTCTGCACCACTTCATATTTACTTAGTGCATTTAATGCGGAAGAGCTGTCCTGCTTGGTTGCACAAAGTTGTTAGCATGCCATAGATGTGGAGGAGTTCGAGTATTACAGGCAGAAAATGTTTTTTTGCATAAATTAAGATGTTGGAATGTATGCATTTCTTATAAGAAGTCTGCATTTAACAGTCGTTAATTACATCAACATTTTATGTTTTGCTTTAAGGATTTCAATTTACCATTTGTTAAACATGTTAATTAATTTTTATACATTTAAATGTATTTTTACGACCACTAAAATGATTGGCTTAGTCCCTTTTTCATGAAAAAAGACTTCTTTAAGATGGCAATGCATTTGTTTAAATTAATTTTAGTAATTTGTAATTACAAAAAAATAAACCTTTCAAATTATGATAAATATTTGTTTTAATTTAAAAGCTTCCAACTCCATGAGGACATTCCCAAAATAATAAAGACACTTCAGCCCCAATCAGCTCAGGACATCAATCTAGTTTGAACATTAACATCCTTTCTCCCCTAAAATTTATACAATAAAATGAAGAAATTGAAATTTATTTGCTGCCGTTCGAGAAATTTAAACACCCCAACAACGAAAGTTAACCATTTGCAGCTGATCCAAACCCCCGCGTCTTCCAGAAATCTTCCGTTTATGCAATTTACGGCGATGACAATGCAATATTCTGGCATACAGTGATGACACTCTGCTCGGTGCGCTAGCATACATAACATAATTTGTTTGATGTATGTATATGCTTCCACAATAAATGGAATATACATATAGGGGCAGGCGAGGGTGCAGTGAAAGGAAGAGTCAAGTGCGGATTCTACATTGATGCAGGCAACCGTTTTGAGAAGACGTCAGCAAATAAGGGTGAAGTGCTGCGTTCGGCGGATGTTGACTTAAATAAATATTTGCGGCCGCATAGTTTTCGGTGTTTCGTTCGTGGAATAGAATTTGTGGAAATTAATGTTTCATAATGCTGCGTTCGCAGCATATAATTTCATTGAATGACTAGAGAAATAGCCGGGAGAGTGGTGGGGAGGATATAAATTGATTGGCTTGATATTTGTGTGAAAATGGTTTGTTTAAACAATACAAATTTAATATTACTACCCCTTGCTAGAGCAGGTGAGTTTAGAAACGCATCACGTTAATTGCTTCACCTTCGAATCGTGTTAAGTATTAGCAGGATTACCTGTACAAATGCATAACGACTTTTTAATCGCCAGCAATTATTGAGGATTTCTTGAGATGGTAAATTTTTATGAATGAATGTAAGTCCTCAAGTCTACAAAGATTTATTTACCTTCTTTCTACGAATCATTAGCTTAATCATCCGTTGAACGAGGTAGATCTGGTATGAATGATAGTCGCAGGCTCCAATGAACAATTAAATATTTACGAGATTTTCGGAAATATATTGGATCATGAATGGACTGATTATAGTTTCTTAAGATGCTCTCAATTCATCCTTTTGTAAACGTCGCTGTAAGGTATGGATATTTTGCACATTACCAAGATGCTCCTTCTTACATAGTTTAACGACGTGTTAACGACATCCATGTTTTAAAAGGCGTTTATAAAAATAGATTGAGATATACCCACCTCGAAGAGTGGATGAGCGCAATTCAAATTGGAATTATAAATGAAGCGTAACGCCAATCGGGGATTATCTCGGTTCAATGAAGCTCTACATGCTGCTTCTGCCGCCGCCGCCGCGCTACTGCTTCCACTTTAGTCTTAAGCCATTTAATACAGCGAGCTGCCGCTTCATCAGCGTTGATGGATCTGAAAAATGAATTAAAACAATGAAGCGAAGCCCAAGACACAGGAAGCGAGAAATACCTGGTAAACAAAGCGCGTGTGGAAGAATTTATGCAAAGAAAAGGAGCGGAGAGGAAGCCAAAATGAAATAAAATGCTGTGCATTATACCACCAGGTTCTGTTTTTTTTGATATGCTTTTGTTGTTTCCCTTTGAGGTTTTAATTTGATGTGTGCGAGATTCAGGCTGATGCGTTTGTGGCTCCCTGTGGAACAAAGAGGTTTTTTTCCGGCCGTTTGGCCGGCCTCGATGTAGGTACATCGAGATTGTAACGTGTACTCACTGTCTGTGATGTATGCACGTCTGGAAGCCATAGCCAAGGGACGGTCATGCTAGAGCAAGCCTGATAAATCCCACATCCGCAGCAGTGGCGCAAAGATAATCTGCGACTGCACGCGCAACTCAATCATAACATGTTTTTCTGGTACACATGTGAAAGATTCGCCTTATTATGTTATGTGTCTCATTTTATTGGCATGACCTAACGAAATTGAATGGTTCGCCTCTTTTGTGGCAGAATTTATGTTTTGAGGCGCGCGCTATTGTGTTATGCTATCCGTGGCGTCGCTTGGGCACCAGCTGGTGACAGTGGCGGCTGCTGTAGCCCGGGCAACCGTTGACCACACACGTGATACAATCAAAGATTCAGTTTTCTATTTGAATTGTCAATAGATTTTCAATCAATTGGTACTTGGGTGGGTCGGACAACAATTGGGAAGCATCGATCCATTGTTACACTATTAATATCTAATTTAGAAACATAATTGAACTGGATTTAATTTGACGTAATGATGTGACGCCACAATGCTCGCCCTCACCCAAGAAATGCCTACAGAATCAGGTCGAAAACTAATCGATTGGAGCTGCTCCATATGGTTGCAGGTAAAATTCTACACTCAGATTAAGATCATAATCGTTGTTCTTCTTCGGTTTCCAGCGTTAACATATTTTTGACACACATGTTCGTACATATATGAGAAGGCGTTTGTTTTGAAAACAATTTACTGAATGGGATTTTAAGGAAACCGTTTTTTGTTGCAGTTGTGATGATACAAAAGGTTTCTAATGACAGGCCGCATTCGTCAGTGTGGCCATTATTCGGGATGATAAAACTACCCCGAAAAATTGGTTAAAATAGATGAATTTGCAGGAATTCCTTTTGTGTTTTGAAACACCATTCAGGCACGTTCGATACAATCCTGTTGGTGATTCTGCTGTTCTTTGCGATCCTTTACCGGTTTGTCGAAATTGGGAACTGCAGGGAAATACACGCTGAACAATGTGACCATTTAGAGTTGCACAAATTCGGCTAATCGGATTGCAGTGGGAGCCATACGAAAATAAGATATGAAAATAAGGAGGATTAGCTGTAGGTGTAAAAAAAAAAGCAGATCAACGAATTGATTTAGTAGATAGGAAAAAAGAAAATTAAATAAATGTTTACTTATCTGTAACTTAAAAATCTCTGAAGTCGCTTCTCAATCACCTAAATAGACTTCCTTTAGAAAACAGATGCGAGATAAACTAAATGAGTTTAAACTTACAAACGAACTTTGTGTTTACCTTTATAAAGTAAACTATAGGCATTTGCCCTAATTAGACATATTAATATTACTGTTAATGAATCTTCTTAGACTTTGATCTTCCAGAAGGAAAATACACCATCAGAATAATAAAATTTGAAAATCTCAAATCCTTACGTACTTATTGTTGTCGAAATCATTGTACATCAGAAATTATAAACGAATTATCCAACACAAATTTGGCAGCTGCTGTCATTAGCTAATCAAATTGAGTTACTGCTGACTGCTAGAGTACAATACTCTTCATACCCTCATACACTGAAGTTGACGATCGTCGACAAACAATACACAATATACTTGTAGTTTTCTTCATCGCCTTATTTCTTCTTATAATTTCATTTCGTCAGTCTTTATATATTTTCATGGTAGATTTTTCTGTTGCTTTCGCCTCGAATTCATATCCGGTGGAGATGTGTGCTGATGACTCAGGTATTATAACAATCAGCACCGTCTCAGCTGTGTGATGTGTTTACACACAAACAATTCTTGATTTTCTTGTTACAATCCACGCCAAGTGAACCGCGCCAAGACACCTTAGCAATAGTCAGAAGAGAGAACGATTGGTGCTGGGCCGCTGCCGCTGCCGCTTCTAGTTAGTTAGCCGCTTGAAACCATAAAACCATTGCCGCTGTTGGACGTGGTCGTATCAAAGAATTTTCTACACGAAGAGCAAGACGTACCAACAACAAAGAACAACACAAACACTAGCCAAACAACAAAAACGGACACAAAAAACAACACAAAATGCCGAAGCGAACAAAAAAAAAACTGAATTGACTTTTAATTTTTTTCCGTTTTGTTTTTATTGTTGTTGTTCAATTTATTCGTTTCTGGTTGGGTATTTCATACGACCGGTACGTGACTGTGGGAACTTTTCCGAGAGTGTTGGATTTTGGGTGCAACCGGGAAGGTAAAAACATCCTCACGTGTATGCCAAACGGCCGATGGCCAGAGCCCCACTTGACTATACTGCACACATTTATGATAGTGGACAAAGGGCGACACTTTTTCTGGCTTCGATATGTGGACGGTGGAGCATGCAATCCTTCTGGCTACTATGCTTCTGGCTGCTTCTTTGGTTGGCTGACTGTATGGCAGAAAGAACTGGAAAGTGTGAGGACCGCTGGTGCGTGAATCCATCCATGGTCTTGTGACGCTGGGCATGTGTTTCCAGCTATTTGTATAACGTAAAGCCACTGCCGTCTGCCGAGGTGAAGCCAAAATCCCAGTAACGATTGACACAACGCATTCCATACATTTGCTGGGCCGCCTGGGCTCCGACTCGTTCTCACTCCATTGGCCACCTCGTACCCTTGAATATGTTTTGCTTTAGGATAATCTGCAGGATTTGTATCTTCTTGTGTTTACTTTTTATTTTTATGGCTCAAAGATTTTTCCTCGCTTGTTGTTTTGCTTGTATCAGTTTTATTATTTGTTTGTGTCCTGAATAAATACAAGGAAAATGTTTTCCCACTCTTTGTGTGCATCTCAGTCCGTTTTCCTCGACATCTTATTAATCTCTTTTATTTTTCTTTCGGCCATTCACAATATATATGTGTGGATGTGTGTGGATTTGTTTCCTCTGTTGACCAAAATCAACAGAATATGTGTTCAGAAATTGGTCTCATGTACGCGTTTACGACTAGCGGTCAATGTGGTCACTGGAGCGGTTCGGTGAGACGAGATGCTGGCCAGCAAATCATCAAATATTATTCCTATGTAACAATGGAAGGAAAACTTTTTGGAGAAAGGATATTAAAAACAGAAATATAAATAAAGTTTTATGAAAGCACTTGACATTTAGTTCCGACTTTCAATATTGTTTGGCTGTTGGTTCAAGACTCAAGTGACTGAGAAGAGGGGGGGGTGGTGTCTAAGTGACTGACATTACAGAATAACAAATAATCTCATCTGGAGGATGTTAGGAATTTAGGCGAGCTAGAAGATCAACAATTTTTAGATTAACAATAATAACCATTGATGGAAGTTTCAATGGGATATGAAATATAAATCCAGTTTTATTGTCAGCCATAAAGGGTCATCGTGTTGACCAAAGTTGGGATGATGACACATTTTTTATTTTATTCATCTTTTCTGAACCTCATTATTATTGTTCATGTCATTTTGCTTATAACATTTTAATAATTAATAAATAAAAAGAGAGAAAAATTGTGCAAGAGTAAAACATGAGATGAGGTCGTTAATTATATGTGGATTTTTCAAAGCATTATTAACTACAATTTTCCCACATAAAATGTCTTATATTAAATAGAAAATAATGTGTGATAAAAATGAAATGAAAAAGTTGCATTCGTTTCATTTGAATAAACACGTCGGAAAATCATTTAATTCGCTGTTGGGAGTTGAAACAAGGACATTCTCCGAGTCTCCGTTGTAGAATTGAACATAAAGCATCTCCAACAACGATATTTTCGCATTCCGAAATTAAATGCAAAATCATGACGAAAAATCGAGCACAATTTTTGTCATGGCAAATCACGGTGTCTCACTAACAAATAAGGTATTTCCAATTTTTCATATTTATTTTTCCACCTGGCCTAACTGCATGCAGAAAAACCGTCTACATTCCTCGGTCATATGCTGCACAAGTCCTGTACATATTCACGCCGTTGATTGTATGAAATAAAAATTCATAAAACAAACATACGTATCAGTTTATTAATTTCCATTTCGACTCGCCAGTTTTGTTCTTCAATTCGTTATTCAATGGTGCCATATTGCACGTTCGGCCACATGCAGTAAATAATCGTTCGGCGTATGTAAATTTTTTAACAATATTTCTGTTGTTGCTTTAATTATTGAACTGAATAACTCCCAATTGTCCGCGTGTCCAGCGCCGGCACGCCTCCCGGGTGGAAAGGTGGAGAAAA
>JANSTS010004554.1:27920-51465 GCA_026546915.1 Sylvicola fuscatus | reverse complement strand
TTGTCTGCACTAAAACGTGCATTAGAAATGTTAATTATATTTCAAAGTGTGTGTGAAAATCATCTTGGAAATAAATAAAGAGAAGACGTATGTGCTCCCTTAACACACACTATCACCAATTACCTGCAGGTTCGATTAAAATGGTCGCCTTTGAATGCAGTTACTTGATGGGAAAGATGACGACCGGAGCCAAAAATCACCAAGTCAACAAAACTATATTGATATGCACAAATCAAGAGCTTAATTATTTGTATCATGCAAATTTGTTACAAAATGGAAAAACGATCGTAACAAGGTGGTTAAAATGTATTGAAGTGTTTAAATAGTATAAAAGTGATCATTTATCATTATAGTTTCATTAAGATTGATTTTTAATCTACACTTTTCCCGTAGGCATTCAAATCGACCATTTTGAAATCTCCAAAACGAAAAAAATGCGTGACGTCAAATTTACGTGCAATTTTAAATTGCAGAATTTTTGAAATCATGAGATTAAAAGAATACATTTGGGCGCTTTACCTTCAAAATATTGTCAGTTTCTTTCATTTCTCATTTTTCGAATTTTCCAATAAAATTGTCAATACGAAAACGTCGTCAATAAATTGTCTTTCAACAGTTTTTACTCACTTAAAAATTAGTTTACATTTATTTTATAAATATAATTGATAAATTTCTTTAAAGCCTTTTGTGGATTGGAAAAAAAATTATGACACGGTAATTGTAAACAAGTTTTGGTTTGGTATTAGTAAACAACAATAAAAGGTGCAGCAGAATTTTCTTCAATTAAAAGAATAAACAACTAACTATAGATCTCCTTAAATCAGTTTAAAAATTCGACGTGAATTTATTTAGTTAAAAACACATCCTGAACATAAAGACATCAAGGAGCAGTCACATTTGGAAAGCTTTTAAAGTTTTAATGATTATTTATTTTAACCGTTATAGTAATCCTTTTGTTTCACATAATTACGGCGCTTTCTCTAATGTTAATTGTTAATAATCATTTATTTTCACCAAGATTAATATTGTCAATAATTTTTATACAATTTTTTTAAACCTTGTTTTCTCTCACTATACTTGTTTATGGGTTAATTTACAATTATTTTTACTTTGAATAATACTTTTTTTTATGTATTTTAAATGTACTGACACCATATAATTACAATATTTTTTTTTTATATTTAGAACGCATACTGTCACATTTTGTATTATCTTGTCATGTCTTTTTCTTATAATATTTGTTGGTTTTGTAATTTAAATATTATAATTAATGTAAACAACGGAATTATATTCTGAGTAACAATTATATAGGAAATTGATATTCATGTAAAATTTGTTAACATTACGTTGAGCAAAAAATCCACTGTCAATGTTTTGTAAGTTTATTTATGTATATAAATAAGTATTATACCAGATAGCTGCCTTTTGGGAATACGTTCATTATTACTGTACTATGAAGTGCATCCTCCAATATGTGTGTAAGTATAAATACAGTGAGCTTTACTCGACGATGTGTACTGGTGTACAATACTTAACAAAACATCAACAATTGATAATAGAAAGTAAAAAATGGTTTAATGCGATTTTGTATGTAGCATTTGTAAGTAACGACCGAAATAAAATTCCCTTCTATTTATACGATTAAAATTCAGCTGCGTCATATAATTTCTATCTCAATCTCGCACTATCACTCGCACTTAACATGCACACGTTATAAAAATATACAAATATAAAACATAGTACTTTGTCAATTAAATGCTTTAAACAATGTTCACATTATAAATATAGTCGAGTTAATCCTATAACATATTCATTATTTTTCACATTTTCTTTTTATCATAAGAAATTAATATGCAATTTTCTTTCACTTTTGTGTTTAATTATAGGTTTACATATTAACTCCTAAATCTTTGGTACATGACCATTCATCAATTACTACTTCATTTTAAATCATGTTAAGGTTACGATTATTTATATATTTTTTTTTACAAACAAATTTGCGCGCATAAACCTCTCAATAAATACCGCAAAGATTTTTATGGAGTGCTTAACAAAACCAACGAAACAACAATTTACAATTAGTATTTTAATGAACATTTCATAAATGAATAAAAATATAGATGTTGAAATGCGTATTTGAACTATTCTGGAGTAACAGTGCATAAAGAAGAAATTCATGTAAAGAGGTGTGAATTCATGAGCTTAGTTTAAAATATACATTTTTCAGCAGAGATTATGTACTTAAGATTAGGAAAAACAAATACACAAATCTTAAGTAACATTTTCAATCCGCTTTATCCAGAATAAATGTTTTAAGTATTTAAATTGTGATGGTTTCGTTGGTTTTGAAATGTATTTAAGTTCGTTTGTTAAATAAAATGTATACACATAATTAGTGAGCATTTTGTTTTGTTGTTAATCCTTTTAAATATCGACTCGTTTTTATTTTTTAATTAATTTTTATTTGGCACATGACTCACAGTTTTGACTTGAGCAACATATAGTCTATTACTAGTAATTTCCAGTTGTTTGGCTTCGGTCAAAAATGAAAAATATTATTATTGTTTCATTAAAATGTCTTTAAACATTAAATAAAAATTTATACATTTACAACTATATAATTTTTTAATTTTAGTTTTCGTATTTTGCATTATATAAATGAGATGTGCAAGGAAATTTTGAAAATATTATAAAATAAACAGTAAAAAATGGATAGTAATGATCTAATTATGAATATAATTTTCTTTAACCTCTATTATTACAAAAATTTATTTACATTTAATATTTACAATCTTGCAACCGCAAAAAATAATAATATTAAAATATAGAGTTGAATTCTCAAACATTTCCCGACCGAAAAAATATCTCTCGAAACAATTTTGTCAGTTTGAATTCAACAAAACAAAAAAAAATTATAGCTATATTAAGTATAATAGTTATGTAAAAATGTTTAATGGCTTTTATAATCTTATCTATATTATATAATTAACGATCATTATTGGAGAACTTTAATTATACACCCTTGACAACCAACAATTGACATTTTATACTATAAGTTAACACATCAATTATTGAACTTTATTGGGCTTTTCCAGTAATCTTCAGTAGCAAAAATCTAAACGAGCCAATGAAATGCATTACTTTGTTTAGATATTGGCATAAGAACGATAAAGAAATTAGTATTTTATGCAGAGTATTGCACGTTTCTTTGGATATGTATATGTACAAAATTATGTTGTTCTTCAAAGTACCATCTCACTATGTGTATTTTATTAATGGCGGGCACTATTTTAAATGGATATTGTATATATATTGGTGGTTGCCGAAAAGTTTATCATAGTTTTTCTTTTATTGTAATTTAATTTTGATAGTTTTTTAGAGGACCGTGCTTTAATGTCTACTAATTATGAATATTGTGTTGTAGTAAGCTGACTACAAAACACATACAATATTTTGTAAGGGAAGTGGCTTCCCTTGGGCCTTGACAGCTTTTGTTAAAATTTAAGATTTGTATCGAATCAATGTTTAGTTTCATTAATTCCGATAATGATTTTTCTTGTTTAATTTCATTTATATAAAATCACTGTTGGTTGTGCATTATTTTGTTTAACTTTAGTTTCATTTAGAGCCAACTTCAAGTGAAATTAAGACTTTTTGGTATATATTTTTTGTAATGACATCTGAGATCAATTTTAATTATTTTGAGACTCTTAAACTTTTTTTTGGTAATAATTATCATTTTTGCTGTTCAAATAATATTAAATAAGATAAAGAAAAAGTCAGATTTCTATAAATCTCATATAAATATGGTGATGTAACATTTTGTTGGATTACTTTTGCCAAGTGTAGCAAATGTAGTGTATTTAATGTGCGAAATTTATAAGTTCAGTTTTTCGTTCACTATAATAGTTTATAATATTAAAATCGTTCTAAAGATTTTACCTGCATTGTCGATGTAGTTCAAACTGATTTACAACACAGAAGTCTGAAAGTCTCATCCGATTGTGGAGAGTGGCAATGCAGATGACGGTGAGGGCATTGGTGACGGAGTGGCTGCTATTAAGTTCAGAGTAGCAGTTTCTGGGCCCAAGCACTTTTCTTCATATACTTGGTCCTTAAAATAAACATGAATTAATTATAGGAAATATGTAAGTAAATGGATAAGAAAATAAGCAAGTTAGTATACAAACTTGTGCCTTGTCATATTTAAACCGCTTCCAAATTGTGGTTTTTGGTTCTGTGGCATTCCCACCATCAGCTCCACTGTAGTTTGGGTTTGAGAAAGTCAGAACAGATCGACTGGCTTCGCGAGTAGAACGTTTATCGTTCTTTCGCTTAGTATTAAACACTAATACTGCAAATACATTGAAAAATCTATGAAATACTGCTATTTCCATTAATAATTTTATAAGTTACCTAAAATAGCAATAACAACAACTAACAAACATAATCCCACGACAATAGTTGCGATTATTACAAGTTTAGCTTTAGAGTTAATGTGACTGTAGTCAGACAGTTCCAAGTCATCATCAGGTTGCATCTCCTTAGTTCCATTGTCACGAACTATAGGTACTCGGAATGCTGGTTCTACAACAAAATTTAATCATATGTTTACCCTATTGCATAAAAATATATTCTTACCTTCTTTACAAGAGATGTTATCGGGCACATCAGGACACCCACAACTATATGAGTCACCTTTAAAGAAACACAAATGGGAGCAGCCACCATTTTTATTGGCGCATGGATTCTGATCCTCTGGTTGCCGTTTCTTTGACACGGATCGAATATCTAGAGCCCCACGTAGAGAATGGCGCACCTCCACTGCAGCAGCACCACCGGCTTTAGGTGCCCGATAAACGGATTTGTTATACCAATCTGTCCAGTACAAATATGGTCCGAACATTGTTATTCCAAATGGATGAGTGGCATGTGCTACGATTTGTTTGCGATTTTTTCCCTCGAAATCAGTCATTTCTACTCTGTCCTCAAGAGCGTCAACCCAATACAATTTACGAGTTCTAGAAAATATTTAAATCGCTTAATTATTTATTTTTTCTTAAACCGGTTTAGATGAAGTTACTCAAAGTCGATGGCTAATCCAGTTGGAAATCCCAAATTGGAGTCCACAATAACTTTGCGATTAGAACCATCCATCAAACATCGCTCAATCCTTGGTGGTTGTCCCCAATCAGACCAAAATATGAACCTATAAATTGGATATTACATAAGAAAATGCTTCAAAATAAGTTAAGGTAAATATATTACCCTTTTTTAGGGTACAAAATCATAGATCGAGGATCTCCTAACCCTTCCTTTAGAATAACTTTTCGACTGCTACCGTCCAAACGGCATACTTCAATTACTTTGGCCCCAGTATCAGTCCAATAGAGATTTCGGGCCATCCAATCGACTGCTAAGCCGTTGGGTGTGTGAAGTCCAGTATCGACCAAAACTTTGACATTGCTCATATTTTTCATGTCAACCATTTTTATGGAATCTATATTGACGTCTGCATAAAATATTTGGGAGTCGTTATAGAAGTAATCTAATACAACAGAACCATGAACGCCTTCTATTGGAAGGACTACATCAAAGTGTTCAGTTGTGTCCAATGAAATTCGACCAATTCCAGATCGTAGAGCAATCAAAAGGAAGTTCTAAAAAATTGATACGTTTTAAACATTGACGTGAAATATTATCTTTTACTTATACCTCAGGCATAGAGGTGCATTGAGTATGGCTGTTTGGTTTCATTCTCGTTCCAGTAGGACACTTGCAAGTAAATCCACGGGGGTTCCTTAAACATAAATCTGAACATCCTCCATTGTTGTCTCCACAAACGTTCTCCTCTAATTGATTATGTTTCTGCATATAAAAATAATTAAATGAAATAGTGGATTCGCACAAAACTCTTTCTTAATTTACCCTAACAACTTTAACATCCATAAGACCCTCCAATTTATTTCTTATAACTTTTGTCGCTGAAGTGTTACTTTTGTCAAGCATATTCAGCGACGTTGAATTCCAATCCGTCCAATAAACAGACAAATTTGTAACAGCAATTCCATACGGGTGCGCCAAATGTGTTATAATTAATTTCCGGAAGTTTCCATGATAGTCACAAGACTCAATATGCTTTATCTGAGCATCTGTCCAATAAATTCGCTTTTCTTCCTTGTCAATAGCTAGACCATTAGGCCAGCCCAATTTTGCAGTTACAACTTTTTGTCTTTTAGTTCCATCTAAAAATGATTTTTCGATTTTCGGATACGATCCCCAGTCAGTCCAAAACAGAAGACCCTCCCCGTAATCCATTGTGATTCCTCGAGGCGATTCCAATTCAGTCCAAATTAATGCTAACCGACGACTACCATCCAGCTCACTGACTTCAATTACATGACGTCCTGCGTCAGTCCAGTAAATTTTTCTTCCAACAGAATCAATGACAATACCGTCAACCGTTTGAATGCTTTCACCAACGATTTTCTGGACGTGTTGGCCATCTGGTGTTGACTTCATAATAACGTCCTCTTCAGTGTCGGACCAGTAAATGTCCCCATCCACAAGATCAACGTCGATACCCATTGCATTAGTATTTGATGGGAACGGCATTATAACATCCACCATGTAGTCAATGTCCAAAGAAATTTGACGGATATCAATTCTATGAGCAAACAGAATATATTCTGACGGCCCAGTAAAACAGGTGCGATTGTCATTAGTCAACTTCACTCCAATGGGGCATGAGCATGTATAGTTAATTGAATTCAATAGACACATATGCGAGCAATCGCCGTTGCGATGACTGCAGGGATTCGGTATATTTCTACGATGTCTGTGAAATACTCGAATGTCCATCATATTTGTGGTGTTGCTTATGATTCGTCGTCGATTCAGGCCAGTATTTTTGTCAATCGCTTCAACACTTTGGCTCTCCCAGTCTGTCCAGTAAATAGTATTCTCATAGACGTCCAGACCAAAAGGATGCAGTAGCCCGTCAATGATCATTCTCCGTTCAGTTCCATCAAAGTTTACGGATTCTAGTAATTTAGTGCTTCCATCCACAAAATATAAACGACTTTGAGCGGAATCAATAGCCAATCCATTAGGCCATTTAATGTTAGTTGTCACTAATTCGAAACGGGATGATCCATCCATTTCAGCGCTTTCAATTTTTGGTGTTGTCCCCCAATCCGACCAGAACATGATGGCATCTGTACAAAAGATAACAATTTTAGAAGGCAATTTGAGTTATTTTAATCTTGTCTAACAGTACCAATAGGATCTACAACAATATCTCTAGGCTTATCAAGATTTTGCCAGATAAGAAGTGAGCGCTTTTTGCCATCTGTAGTAGCCACTTCAATGCGGTTGGATCCCGGATCAGTCCAATAAATTTTATCAGTCACCCAATCTAATGCCAATCCAGCTGGTTTGACCACATTAGCTTGCACAATATGTTCCAAGTTACTGCCGTTAAGATAAGCGCGCGTTATTACACCACGGCCAATGTCAGTCCAGTAGATAAAATTGGTTCGACTGCACCAATCAAGTGCAATTGTCGATTTTAATCCGTCCAGTGGCAGAACCATATCAATTGCCGAAAGTTCGTTTAGTTTGCCGTTTTCTTTTAACTGCCGCAACCGAATGTCTTTCTTACGTGCTATCAGCAGCAGATTATCGGGAATTGAAGTGCAAGTGGTTCTATAGAATAAGAATTGAAATTAAATTTGGATGGATTTCCTGAATATTATCACAAACCTATCTTTAAGAGTGAGACCAATCGGACACCCACAACGCCTTCTATTTTTGTTTGGCAAACACAAATGGGAACATCCGCCCTTTCTTCCATGAAAGTCTTTTTCACATCGATTCTTGTACAACGGCTGTCTGGCTTCATGATAAGTGTGTATATCCATTGGGAAATGAAGATCTGTGTGAACGTTGCGAAAGCCCTTGCCAGTAATTTTGTTTGCCGTTGAAATACTTTTTGTATGCCAATCCGTCCAGTACATATTATCCTCAAAAATTGTTAACGCAAATGGGTGTGGAAGATTGTTGCTTAGAATCTGAACAAAAAAAAATTGTTTAGACTGACTAGTATAAGAAGGGATGGAATTTAAAAGACCTTTTTTCTTTCACCACCATCAAAGTTACAACTTTCGATAACATGATATTTAGCATCAGCCCAATACAACTTCGAAGCTGGATAATCGATTGATAATCCATTTGGCCAGAAAACTCCTTCGTTTATGATTGTTTGGCGAAAGGATCCATCCATAAATGACCTCTCAATTTTAGGGTTAGGTCCTGTTTTTTGAAAACCATTGCCTAAATATATTTAAAAGAATTCAATGGAAATTAAATGCAATGATTAATATAGACCTACCCCAATCAGTCCAAAAAACCATTCCCTCGCCAGGATGGACAACAATTGCACGGGGCTTATCAAGATCATTGGCAACTATTACATCTCGAAGTGATCCATCGAATGAAGCAACTTCAACACGCCTGGTTCCGGAATCAGTCCAAAACAAGAGATCATGAATCCAATCAACCGCGACACCACCTGGGGATTCCAGACCCCATTTTATGACATCTCTTATTCCGGTTCCATTCATGAAGCCAACTTTAATGACATCTGTTGACACATCGGACCAGAATAAAAGCTGTCGCTCAAAATGGAAGTCGATTGCAATTGCATTGTGTAGACCCTTGAAAACAGACGTGTACCGATTGTTGTTCAATGCAACCTGTCTGATGTCTGCGCGGTTTGCCATAAGAAGCCTAACAGCACCACCAAGAGCTTTACATGTTCGCAAATCAGGACGAAGAACATATCCAGAGTAACATTGACATTTAAAGCTTCCACGGGTATTTATACATTTTTGAGAACAAACAGGATTCTGTGCAAATTCACACTCGTTGATATCGGTGCAACTGAAATTTGATTGATTGTTAAAGTTGTACCATAAGGATAAAGTGTAATTATGTACTTTTTCTTATTGGCATCCAAAATAAATCCAATACGGCAGGCGCATTCAGACGTTCCATTTGCAGAAGTGACACATGATTGCTCGCACTTGGATGACGCTTTGCATTTTTGTGGCTTGGAACATTGTTTCTCGTCTTCACCACCGGGACAATCATTGCGACCGTCACATATGTGCTTTTGATTGACACAAATTCTAGGCCGACGACTTTCTTTCGGCATGGGACAAGCAAATTGACCTTCCTCACAATTGGCTGAGCAATTGAGTTCATCTTCGCCACGACGACAATCTGGCACACCGTCACATGTCCATGATTTCTATAAATTTATTCAAATGTTGAATTGGGTTTATCTCGCAGCAAGTGGATAATGCAATGAAATCATTCTTACCGAAATGCAACGCTTGTCTTTGCATGTAAATTCGTCGTCATTACACTTCTGTGAGACTTCTTTGCCATCTTTTGTGTCGCAATCTTTTTCATCCTCACCGCCATCACAATCTTGCTCCTTATCACAATGCCATTGTAATGGAATGCAGGTTCCGTCGCTACACCTAAACGATATGAATTGTTTATGAAATATTTGTGGATGTCTGGCATGAACAATTAAAATTACTTGAATTCGTTGAAAGTACAACTGGCTGGCTTTCTTGGGCATCCTTCCTCATCACTCCAATCACCACAATCGTTATCACCGTCACAACGAAACCGTTGCAAAATACAGCGACTGCCTGGCCCACCAATTCCACCAATTGATCCTCGACATTTAAACTCGCCATCAGGGCAATTCGGAATCGGAGTTCCTAAAAATTCCAATTAAATTAATGTTGAATAATAAAAGCTCTCATGTACGCTTTGGGATTTACCGCATTTCATTTCATCCGAAGAATCCGCACAATCTGCATCGCCATCACATCTAAATGAAGCCGATATGCAAGATCCATCAGCACACTGAAACTCTTGTGCTGTGCATCTAAAAATTTTAAGAATTTCTTCCATAACTAAACTGCGTCTTATAATTTCGTTACTCTTTAATGAATATTGCGTTTGACGTAGCAAGTACAAAACGGTATATTTGTATATTTTATCAATTTGTTTCTTAGTTAAATAAGAAGTTTTTGCCCGGCTTATGTACACAAGATGAATAAATATGTATATGTGCTCCTATATGTACAATGTTTTCCATATTAATATATATATACATATATATTATATAGGGAGAGAGAAAGAGAGAAAAAGAGAGAGAGAGTCGTGACAGTAAAATGTGCAAAAAGCGATAGATAAAACGCGTGGGCGCGCATAAGCTTTCACATCCCACATCGTCGTTGATGGAACCTTCACATCTGTTCACATCCAGCAAGGTATACACAGAAATCAAACGACGGAGCAGGGTCTTGGCGGGACACAAAAACCGATGAACAAAATAAACCCCGTGCAGACATGTGGGTGTCAAGTTTGCAGTATACGGCAAGCACCTACATACTTGGACTACAACATGTTATAAAATGAATTTGCGTCTATATTCGTACACGCAATCTCAATGGGATGTACTATTTAAGGGTGGGTGGACATTTTTCATAAAGACGGTAGGAGCTTTCACGAGAACAGGGTGTCTTATGCTTTTTCGAAAAATGTTTACATAGGGTTTTATAAATCTTGAACAACAAAAATCCTGCATATAAGAACACTATTATGGGCGTAAAGTATTATTAAAAATACTTTTAACTAGTGATAAATATAGAATTCTTCTTATTGGCAACATTCATGGAATTGATCCGTTTCGATACTATAAATGTGAGATTTGTCAATTCGCTTGAAGAATAGCCGAACCCCACACGCATACATTTCAGAATTAATATATCGAAAGCATTCCTTACAGAATACCTATATATTATAAATGTTTTTGCCCAAATTAAGCTATAAATAGATTATGAACACATTTAATGTACTAGAATTCGTACTCTTATATATAGACATATTTAAAAAATCGGCGGTGAATTTCCCATCTGATGGATGTTTTAAGAGAATATTGTGATAAATCTTACGTTATTTTAGTGCAATTCGTCTCGTCAGAGTAGTCCTTGCAATCGTTGTCACCATCGCAGAGCCAAGAATTTAAAATGCAAAGTCCATTTTGGCATTCAAACTGATCGTCAGAGCAGTTTCTTGCACCAGCTAGTATTTTAACAAAAAAAAAAAATTACCTAACTGGTTATGTTAGCATTAAGTTAGTTCAAACATACCACATTTGGTCTCATCCGAAAAGTCACCACAATCATCGTCGCCATCGCACAACCACTCCATAGCGATGCACCTGTTCGTCCGTGGACACATAATATGCATGTGCATGGCCTTACACTCTTCCTCCAGCTTTTTCAGATTTTCCTCGGCTGTTCCCACACACTCGAATTCATCCTCACCAATTTCGCAATGTTGTATACCATCACAACGCATCTTCCTGGGAATACAGTCGCAGCTTTTGTCGCACAGAAACTCCCACGCCTCGCACGTCAACGCACACTCATCGACCACTGAATCACTTGATTTAAGATTATTTTCGGGGTTTACAATGGCATGCCAATTCGTTCGAAAGGTTTCTCTGGGACCATTCAGTGGACCAATGCGCGAATCCGAACCTCGGTATCCTGTCGGCGTACCGTATACCTCGCCTCGACTGCCCGCCATACGCATCCGTTCAATTTGGGTTTGCGGCTCTGATAGAATTTTGCCGTGCGGTGAGACCGTTTGGTTGGGATCGTCCGGCATTGAGGTGTCGCCATCGAGGGAAGACTGTGAGCCATCTGTCTGTGTATAATTTGGTCGAAGTGAGCTGGAACCGAAAATTTGACGCGCTGCACCTGCTTTTTGGTTTCTTTCCGCCTCTGGGTCACCAGGCCATTGCGTGGTATATTCTTCGCAGGCGACTGCATTTTTGGAAGGTTGAGGATGGTCATATAAATTGGTTTTTAGTTTTATATATTTTTATCTAATTGTTTGGGAAAATCCCGGAGAAAATGCCATCATTTTAAAGGAAGAGAGAAGACGAAAATTGTATGAATGAATAAAATTCGTGCGCAGACGCCAAGCAAATAACGAAATCGATACCGCAGCATCCCACGGTTTTTCTTGTATTTCTCTGTGATGTTAGTGGCAGCCACAAACATTTTTTTCGTATTATTAATTGCGTTTTAAAGATAAAAGCAATGAATTTCTAAACAAATAGGCAAAATTTGTGACATTATACACGAGTAAGTTGTCAAAAAGGTGTAAATCACATGCGGATATTGACAACTTTTCTTATTAATTGTCATTAAACTGAGCTTTTAGCACGAATGATTTTAGTTAAAGATTTATTATTGACAAATGGTACCAAATTAATATTAGTAGTTAGAAAATTCAGTTAATGCAGAAAAATAGAAACTAAAGAATCTTTAACAGGTGGTTCAAACATCGTATATAGAACCGTGTTACATTTATGAAGTCTTCTAGATTTAATAACCTCATTGGCAAGAAAACAATGTTTTTAAGCTTATATTTTTAAATTTGTAAAATATAAATTAACTTTAACATACAAAATTTAAACTAATTGTGAAATATTTCTTACCGAATCCAATAGAAAAGACAAGCACGACTAGTAGCACCATACCGATCTTCATAATCCAGCCAAGTTCGTAATAAAGGGACGTTGAATTGAATTAAATATTTCTCGGAAAGCCCTAATTTTTGTTGGAAAAGCTTGACGCCTGTATGCTTCTACTTCTTATTTTTTGCAACAAAACTGAATTCACTTCTTTTTGTGACATTTGCAGGGAATTTCGTTGTCACATAATCCAACACACAAAAACTGGCGTTTCTAGGTATTGGCGTCAAATCGCTGGTTAAATGTTCTCCAATAAAATATTTTTTAAAAGTACACACATTATGGTAGTTTTTAGGCCAACCGATTAGAATCTAATCGGTGACCATCCATCAAGCATCTTCTCTTATATCGACGGTTCATGGTAATGTTGATGATAAATTGGCACTACATCAGTTTTCATTACAACACACTTCATTTGTAATATTGAATTAATTCACTTAACTTTCTTATGATCAAACAATGTTTTTTTTTTTTAATTTAATTCAAATTAGTAAATGTTGAGAATGTCTTTATTTTACACATTAATTATTATAAGTAACGAATTTTTGCCTAAAATCGAAATTGCACACAATTTTTAAATTTTATTATTAACATCAAAACTATATATACATACTTAATCTATAGACGTGTGGGATGAAATGAAATAAGGAAACAAAAGAAAAATTGCGAAAACACACCACCGTCAACATTCATCACCCACTAGAGAAATTATATGCTCGTTTTCTTCTTCTTAAAATTCTCTTCGGGTGTGTTTAGTCTCTTTGTAAAATCTTTCTCTCAGATTTTTCTCCAAATGGGGGATGAAAAGTGTTAAAATGAATAGAACATTTTTATTTTCTTGTGAATTCACTACACCTTAAACAACATAATTCTACAATTAATAAGTATTCATCAAATTTGAATTGTTCTAATTTTTTTAAACTGTTCAAGTTTTCAATGATTTTCCATACATTTTTTTTTAAACTCACACCCACGTACTTTTTCATATGATTTTTTGCCACTAACGTCGTAATACCTAATCCCACGAACTTGTAATTACATTAATTGCCAGTTTTCAATGTTGGTATATTTATGATTTCGCAGTTTTTAGTTTGTAACTATTACGCCTATTTTAAGGATTCAAAGCTGATGAAACTGAAACTGGAACAACACCCTCCACAAAATCGAAAAATTTTCAACGGGATGCTGTGAACGCGTCTAGAGAGTCAACTTGAACTGAAAATCGTTTCGATTCTACGTTGTTCTGCAGCCGCGCACTGAATTTCTCTCACACTCGGCGCGGCGGCCTAGGCCAATACATTCCGCATGATGTTCGCCAAATCCGTCCGTCCACAAACGATTTAACCCGAACGTATGCGATTTTATTTTGAATGAACAATCCAATTAAATTTATAACGCTCGCTCCAATTAAGATTTAGAGTTTTTCTCTACACCGTTCTACACACAAACTAGTCATCTCAAACTTACTAACGAGATGTTTTGAATTTTATTAAAAACGTGAATTTTTAACAGCCAGCGACAACCGTATCGACTTTCCTATAAGATAATTCTGAGTTTGAAAACAAGGCCGCATCAACGCAACGTCGCACTCGCCACACCAGCGAGAAGAGCGCGTATGAAATAAAGCTCGGTTGTCGGCATCCTCATCTCCGCCACTCACATCATCCCTTACAACAGGGGCGATCGATAATGCTCACTTTTATTCAGAAATTTCGCAATAGACGGCTCCCCATTGAGTTGGAACTACGTTCTTTGTCACCGCTCAGTTCAGCGCAGTGCATCGAATTGGCCACTCTCCCGGCATTGTCGTGGACCAGTTTCAACTCAACCACACACAACCTACGCCCATTTAAAATTAGAAAAAGCGCCGGCGCCTTCATTGAGAAAAACCCTCAAAATAAGCAAAGACTGAGAACTGGATCTATATGGGATTCGACTCATAAAGAGATACGTACGTGCCATAGACCCACATATAATTCTTTAGCCTTTTGTCCCATCTTCAGTTTTGCGCGTCTAGAGTGTTCAGTGCATATACCGTGTACGCACTTTCTGTATAGTCTAGTATATACATACATGCTGCCCATACGCATGAATGTTTAATGCTCTCTTCCCCACATATGTATACATATATAGAGAATGGATGCGAATTTGTGCAACGCCTACGCGCGAATCAATGCAGTCAATTCGGCCGCTTCATCATCAGATCTCGTGCGTGTGTGTTTGCCAAGTGGCAGTGCTCAATGCTCATCGCCTGCTCGCCCATTAAGACGTATTTCACACCAAACATCTTATGCCACCGCTTCCGGTTGCTGTTAATGAATTAATATTCAATACATGCTTTCGCGCTGATGGCGGACGACACTTTTTCATGTTTGTGGGGTTTTTGATCTTGTTTTAATTAGACGCGGTTTATTTTCGTCGCTGTTATTGGCACGCGTTAGCTTTACCGTTTTGTGTCACTTTATAATGCGAAAAGGAGGTAAATACAAATAGAAAATCATACGTTGGTTGTTTTTTTTTGAGATTTGTCATTCTAAACAAATATTCGTGGTTTTTGTTTAATTGCTTTGAATTTTTCGGCTAACATGTATATACTCTGGAATTACCGCCTTTTGTTAATATTCTTTTTTTTAATTGCCTTTTTTCGATACTCTGCTAATAAAAATTGTAGTGAATTAGTTTACCAACTTTAAAAATTACAAACATTGTTTCCATTAATTATGTATAGACAGCATTGCATTTTATTTATTGTTGATATCTTTTTGCATAAATGTTTACCGTGTAATTGAAATCATCATTATATATTGAACACACATATATGTTATATTTAATGACTGTATTATCAT
This sequence comes from Sylvicola fuscatus, assembly GCA_026546915.1. Classification (NCBI taxonomy): domain Eukaryota; kingdom Metazoa; phylum Arthropoda; class Insecta; order Diptera; family Anisopodidae; genus Sylvicola; species Sylvicola fuscatus. Next base: position 35,985 of record JANSTS010004554.1, on the reverse strand, counting down.
ATTATATAAAGTTGACTTGTGGTGAATTTCTTACCTTTCGAAATGTTATGGTTTGAGTATTTGATTAAATTCGCGGGTATTAAGAATGGTTTGAATTTGCTCTACTATAGCTGGCATTTATCTTCCATAAAGTTCTAGTAGAAATACAAATATTTGTTGTAATAAAATTAACACTCTATTCGTTCAATTTATTTATTATTTACATAATACTGACATGTACATATCTTAAACTTTTTTATTATCTACAAAAATGGTTTTACTGAAATCGTTAATCAACAATCTTTCAGATACAATTCGCATTTATATTTCGCTTTTAATTTTGTGGTATTGCTTTCCCTATACTTATAATGCTTCACTAGAGTTCCGAACGACAACCAAAAATATACATAATTGAATGAAGATACATATCATCAACATGTAATGCATACATTCGATTAAAAATAATATTTGCAAAACAAAATATGAATGATCGAACAATTAAATTTGACTTAAGATTCATTGGGCCCTTATTGTAATAGGTAATTTGTTAAAGTTAATAATTAAAATACATGTGAATGTGTTGAAATTTTTCTTATTGAAATTGTAAACTCGTACAATTTAATGAATACCGACAGGTATGAGAATAAAAGGGTGATGCAACATATAAAATCGTTCGATATCATGTTACTTACTAACAATAACTGACATTTATTTGATTAAAAAATGTGTGGAGAATGATAACCAGTCCAATTAATAATATCACGCATGATTTTATTGACAGTATTACTCAACAATACTCAACGAATACTATTTATTGAATATTTTGAAGTATTCTAAAATCATTTTAAATTTAGACCAAAAGGAAGAGTACTCAATTTTTGTGATGCCGATTCTGGCTGATAGAACGTAATCATTCTAATAAGTAGAACATCCAATATCCTGCATTAAATGCTAAAAAGCTGACTGGAAATATCATCCGAGAGTACTTGTCAATAATATTGACGTCTTTAATCTTCGGTATTGATGCCTTTAGTACAGAGGCTCCTCGTCTTAATGCGTGCATCATTTTGGGACGATGATTTGGCGTAGCTGGACAATTACCCAAAACGTTATAAAAATGGTTTAGAATAAAAAACATAAAAAATTACCACGAGCGCCTCGGTATCGTACTCCAGTTCGTGTGGAGCCGTAGTTCCTTGTAATTCGAAAACTTGGCGGAAATTTGGCCAAATCGAGGCCATCCGCGCCACAAGCTCCAATTGTATTGGCATAGTGACGATTCCGCAACGATGGAATCGGACTCATGCGAACATCTTGTAACTCTATAATGTCTTCAGTCGATGACAATGGCTCAGACTTTTCTATTTTACTCTCTAATTTTTGTTTGTGTTACAAAAAAATGTCTTTGGTAATGTGATTTAAGGCTATACTTACTGGAACCTTTTTTATCTGCCTCCTTATTCTTTTTGTTTTTCTTTTTAGCTCGCGCTCCCCAGTACGTGTAGTTGACGGCAGCGTATTCCAATAGTGCAGCAAACACAAAAACAAAGCACATCACCAAGTAGATGTCGATGGCTTTGACGTATGAGATTCTAGGCAGAGAACTTCGTACTCCTGTGCTGATTGTAGTCATCGTCAGCACAGTTGTGATTCCTTAAAGTAAATGAAAATTCAGAACTGTCGCTTTACTCTATGTGTTAAGATTCGGTAAGCGCTTTAACCACAGAAAGTACAATAGATACAGCGTTTTATGTGTTTTTGCCAAAATTACCTAATGCAACTCGAGCACTTGTGGCCTCGTGATTAATCCAGAATGAAACCCAAGAGAGCATTACAATTAAACAACTGGGCAGATATGTTTGGAATATAAAATAGCCAATGTTTCGCTGGAGCTTAAATGAAAGCGATAAACGCTGATAAACGCCGGTCGCTAGTTGTTCCTGTGAAAATAGACCAGATGAAATGCAGTTAAATCGACCTTGCGCTGCTAATCGCGAAAAAACAGCAGCTGAAGACTTAAGCAATATGGTTTACAAAAAGAAAATTACTTTTCGATCATTCGTTTCATAGCCAATGATAGAAAACTGTGGCAGTTCGGCGTCCTTCACGCCTCTCACTGGAGTCGGCTTCCAGTACATAATTACATCTAATACTGTGTACCCATCTGGAATGATTGAAATGAAAGTATCAGTTGATTGAACGTATCATGTACATATTTCGACCACTCCTCTAACCACCACACCCATCCCTTAAACAATATGTCAATCACGTACAGCTCTCAATTTCCACGGTACAATTCTGCGAGTCCAACGGATAATAGTGCAGATCCATCATGCAAGCCAGCGTTGTGGTAAATCGCATGCCATAAGTAACAGAGCCATCCCCAGATAATCGTACCAATTTATTGCGCTCGGTGACGTCATGTAAAAAGCTGTTCAAGTGAATGGGAGAAAAATTGGCATTTCCGTTGGACGCTCTTAAACTATATTGGGGATGAACCTATTTTTGTCGTTGGCGAAAAATGTGTCGGGCACCCAAATCTTCTCAGCAAAATCACCAGACAGAGTTAGGACGTCATAATCGCTGCCATAGTTCATCGGCGAAAACGCATTGAAGGCCAGACGCTCGTCACGCCAGTATTGATTCAAATACATGGTGATTGTGTAATCCTGAAATGTTGAAATTTTCTACATCGACAAATTGTAATTATATTAAACAAGCCTTACCATGTTGACCTCAGAAATCGCGTCAAAGCTGGCTATCGTTAGATCCATTCCTACGTCGAGTGGAGGACCTACAATTTTAGTGGTAAACATTCTTCATATTAATCATGTTTGCTGAATACCTTAAAACCACAAAAACTTTTAAAGTATACTTTTGTGGCGCTTTCATTGAAAAGACAACGTTCCTTATTTAAATGTAGCTCAACTTTAACTAACCTCCGAAGTTTGGCCGCAGACGAATGTCATATCCTTCAAGTATTCTGGAAATAGTTTGTGTAACATTTTCCAGGCGCGCTGCTGTTAGATCCCTCTGACCACATCTGATAAATAAATAAAAAACAAGATTTTCTTTAAGATCTCTATAAAGTTAAACAAAAATATCGCTATACTGCAGACAATATTCATAAGTACATTAAAGTGTCATGCTTTTAATGATGTGTTTTTTGTGCAAAAAGGAAATGCGATTGCCCCAAGAGGTTTGTTGCTGAATGCCAAAAAAGTGTCAGTCCAATTTAAAAATTTTAAATTTAATTTCTCTCGCATTCATGGCAATTGTTTCAATTTAAAAAAAAAATTATATCCGTGTTATGAGTTATGAATGGAAATTATTGTTTTTTTGTTGTTTAAACTCTTTTAAAACAAATACAATTTTTTTTTAAATAAGCTTAATTAGAAACAACAAATTGATTTTTTTTAACGCCAAAATGTTTACATTTATTCTTGAAGCTCGAGCTCAAATTGTTACAAATAGTTTAACACCTCACGTGAAATTAAAAGTAGGACCGCAAATCTATTTCATTAATTCGGGCACCAAGACCGTGGAAAGTATTAAAGTGAAATAAATCATGCTTGCGAGTTGATCTGGGAAATCCGAACCGTTATTACTGTGCCTTAAAAGCACATTATGTTGAAAATTTACATTTTCATGGAAAATGTGTGCATATGTGTACATAGGAAGCGAATAAATTTCAGTAAAGCTTTCAAGTGGTTTATTTGTTACCCAAAAAGGATCATGTAACATCGTATGTGCTTAGTGGAGAGGAAATATGGAATTGTCATTACAGCATAGAACATGTTACTCGACACTCATTTGAATTGCTAAAATTTGTGTCAGGATTGGCAAAAGTGACCGCTCGCCTTAACAAAATAAACACATAAAAGCACGTGCCAACTGTCAAGTTACAAAAATACCAAACAGAAAAAAAATAGTTTCAGTTGTCTTCGGCTGTTGTTACTTTTCTTTATTTTAGCAAATTATCATACGTGCTTTGTATGCCGCAACGAAAGTGTACCTAAAATTGACCCATAATCTGTAAATCGATAGAAAATCAATCAGCACAACAACTCTTTGATTTGCCATTTTCAGTCAGACCCCTGCTTCTATCCCGCTCAGCTACAAGCTTATTTTTTCGTCTTCTTCCTCGACGCACCCTTATCAGGAAAACACATTTATGTTCCGCTTTTTATGTCAAAATGCTTTTATCTCTATTACAAATGACGCTCAAGCATTTTCATTGAATTCGCTGCTGTCTATTTTAAAGGAGCTTATCAAAATATTTGGTCATGTGCCTGCCTGCAATGCACACTTTTTTTCCTTTTCTCGTAAATGTAAGAAAACATTTGTAGATAAATGAATTGTGACTAAGTATACTCTTGGGATATACCGATTGCTTACACGTTTCATTCTGTGAACACAGATATTTTTAAATAAAAATATATTTGAAAATTATTTGGATTAAAGCGTGGAATGGCATTCAAGATTGCTATTTGATGTAACATATATATTATGTACTTCTTAACGCTCGAGCGATTGTGAAGCAGATTTCAGACGTCTGATATTATTTTTTTAATGTAATGGAAATGCTTGGGGTGCCATGACCTTGAAATAGACATCAAATTGCTTCATTTAACTGAAAAGTCTATGTAGCCAATTTATTTTGATTATATCAAAGCTCAGTGCTCAAATGTATGGCTCTCGAATAGTATACACATTTGTGTAGTACATATGTACAATAGATGAGAAAAGCCCGATCCATTCGTGGAGATTGCAATTTGTCCGCATAAATGATGTTGCATGCATGCAAATTACCCTTAACCTTGTTTTTAGAAATAATTTGATTGCTGATAGCTTAGTGAAGCTTGAATAGATAAATTTATATAACCACTTTTAAATTGAATGACTTGATATTATTATTATTCCCTAATAAAGTAAAATATTAAATCATTGGAAAAGCAATAAAACAAAGCGTTTCCTAATTACAATTAAAATAAAAAGGCCACAATGTGAAAGCTTCAGAAGCGGTTGTATGTTGAATGTTTGTACTTACCGAACTATTCGCAACATGCCAATCAGCGTCAAAATCAACAACATTCGCCGTTTAATTCCACTAATGGCGCTATCCATTTTCCGCTTTCGAAATTGCACCAGCTCACCACTCGCCTAGCATCCACACCAATAAACTGTGAAGCACCGCCACCCCCGCCCAGTTGATGGGCCACCACGCCTCACCCGCCCCACAACAGCACTATTAAAGCACTAATGTTCCAAACATGCCGCATTTATTGCAGATGGTAAACACACAATGTCATATGGCCGTCAGTATATAACGTTTGATCTGTGCCTGCCAAAATTAGCTACTCTATGTCGCACCACGTCGTCAATCTGAATGCGATTTCATTTCAATATACAATTTAGTGAATTTACACAATCAATGACCATTCTTTATAATTGCGCGGCTAAACTCTTGCTTCGGTAATTGAGTTCCATTTTGGCAGAGGATGCGGGATGTTTTTGGCTGTGGCTGTAGCAGTTTGGATTTGACGGCGCTCAGATTCAATCTATGCCTAGTACAACAAGTCCTATGTGTTTGAATTTGGTGGCATTACCGCGTTACTTTGGTGCGCTATAAATTTTGTACGTGAAATAAATTAATTGGATCGTGCTAAATTGTGCGGATAGAGGGAGGGAAAAATGTTGACGAGGGTTTGTAGAATGTGCAAATAAGAGTTTTTAATGAACTATCGATTATTGGGATTCAGCTGAGACCTGGCAAAAATGCAACGACGAAACCAACTCACTTTTATATCGTATTAACTTACGAAATGAATTTTCCGCCTAATGTTATTTAAGCAATGTACATATGTTTGAATTAGCGAGTGGCGACATAGTTTTGAATTGAATTTACAATAATACAAATTCGTTTTCCTGAATTGATCTAACTGCTTTAAAGTTGAAGATTAAAATTATCATAACAAATATTCTCATAATTTCAGACGAACATTGCAAGCGCCGAGCTAAAATGCAATTAAAATGGGCTGCTTGAATTTATTACCATCTTTAGAAATCGCTTCAATAGGTGCCCTGTGAACTGTCCAAACTTCCTCCTTTTTGTTTCAATGTTAAGGGTTGAATTGTGCCGTATAAATAAAGCGACGAATAATTATGTTCTGGTTTGACGTCTAATTAAATGAAGCCAATTAGTTTAATGAGTTATAACTTTTAGTGAAAAGTCATTTAATTTATGACTCAAACAGCGGCACATATATTACAATAACTGAAACATATCAAGTAAACTCAAACAATTCCTTCTTATAATGGTGCAAACAATTAAAGCGAATGATGTCCTTCAAAAAATCGTTACTCTTTAAATTTGCATACCAATACCAGTCCACGCCTCACACAGCTGCTTGTTTCCACATCAATCTTGCACGTACTCGTACATACGTGTAAGTAGAGCAAAGTCACACCGATTTTAATGACCCAGAAATGAAGTCTACACCGATGAGAATAAATAGTTCGCAATACAGTTAGTGTATGGCATACACATATGACTGTACAGAGAACACCACATCACCGACCACATGTGATCAAACTCGTGTGTGGTTAAAAAAGCGCGGACCTGCTGAAGGGTGGCAATGTGCAGTGTCATGAGGGTATGTGCCATGTAATCGGAACTCTATAACAAGAAATTGATTGGCCTTTTTTCGTCGTGTCAAAATGGAAATTGCTGGCGATGGTTGGCGCAAAGGAATGAGCAAGGAAATGAAGATAAAATTGCTATACCGTAGTACAATGTGCACATCAACCATGACCTCTTGATCAGTATTTTTCTTTTTGTTGCTGTACACATAATTGCTTGACGATAAATTAAGGACAATAATTTTTTCGCTCCGTTGAACGTACTTAAAGTTAACAAATTTCCCCCATTTGATTGGTACACAATAATTCCATTGACGCCTAAAAAATCATTTAGTCTTTATGCTACGCAAAGAACTAATCAAATATCCTTTTTTTGGTGGATGCATAGATTCACTTTAATTGCATTAAACTAGAATTCACTGCACTTAACTAATCGACGGGGAAAATAACGTCGACTTTTTATTTTATAAATTACCGATCAAAGAAACACGAAGCAACCCTCTGACGTGAAGGCCGCAGCTAAACTTCTGAGGCGGTCCACTTGGATGCTGCGAATTCTTTAAAGTTTAGCGATTATTCGGGATTTGTTGGGGAAGTTTGATTTAGCAAGCATGCGCCGGAAGAGTGACATCTAGTGATGGGATGAAGAAATGCATTTTTATTATAAGGGGTGATTTTATTTTTTGTTCAAACCTAGATAAATATGTTTGAAAAAATAAAACAATATATTCGAATTTGTATAGAAAAAAGAATTCAAAATTATAATAACTTTTTTGATACCGATATTCGTTATTTAAATAATTTATGAGCCCTTTTTATGGCTTTATATTATATTCATTTGAATTTGTTTATTTCCTGGTTTACTTTACTTCGTTTGACCACAAAATTATCTGCTATACAAAGTAATACAAATCTTGATATCTGTACGATTTAGAAAGTGCCCGTTACCATCCTTTTACAATAAATGAAAATTCATTGCCACAATACGTGTTCCATTTATTATCGTTTTTGTTTTTCTTATCGCCCGTGAAATATAAATGTACGACTTTTCAGACTGGTTTTATCAACATTTGAAATACAAATAAAAATTTGCCACTAACAAAACGTCTACTACCTCAAAACAAATCGTTTGTAGATTTCCAATTGAGTCAAAATACTTGAGAGTTTGTGCACTGAATATCGCTAACATTTGTTAGCTAATATACAAAAAAACTTACCGTCAGCGAAATCTACATTGAAATTCGTTACGGAAAACCATCCTGGCGCGCCCCTCCAACTGTTTATAGGCAGAAGCTTTATATAGAAATTCTCATTATATTCCAATAGTCGTTATATGCCGAGTATTTATTCGTAGCGAAACAATTTATAGGATGCAAAAGTATTTTAGATATTATGCCGAATTCGTAATCAACAACATACTTTTTAAGACGAATCATGCTCTTCA
>JANSTS010004554.1:2465-27820 GCA_026546915.1 Sylvicola fuscatus | reverse complement strand
AAAAATAGTATACTTAATTCATGCTGCCTTAAGCAAAAGACATAAATTTTGGGCAAAACATTTTTGGTTAAACTAGATCTAAGACATCACCAGCTCGTGTGCCATATAATTCAAAGCTTCAATCACAAAACATCTTTACGCATTTTAATTTCATATATGTACGCCACTGTTTTTTTTACAAAAAATACGAAAAGGGGATAATATGCATATGTAAACTTGCAATCCGATTTTTTTCCAAAAAAATTTAATAACGAAAAACTAGTTTTTTTTTCTCTCGAAAGCGACTCCTACGATTTTATTAATTTTTACTTCTGTACAACTTTCTACTTTTACAACGCGTTTTTTGAATTGCATATGTCACATTTCCAAAATCTCAGCCGTTCCAATTTTTAATTTAACCTGAAACGTAATTTTTCTTTGCTTAAGAACACACCTAGAAAAAGGATGTATATGAAATCTTGCGCCGGCTCTCCCTGCTGCGTGTTTTTTCTTCTGCCATTAAATATCACATCAACATCAAAGTGCTTTTGGTGTTAGTGGGTATACCGAAGAAATGTGAAATTTCATCAACGACAGTGCACCGAAACACAATTTGCTGTGCAAACTTGTCCATAATGTGCATGTAATCGAATTCAATTCACAAAACAATTTCCTCTACGACCGCGCAAATAAATAAAACTGAAGTGAATTCGTAAGTATTTAAGTGTGATATGATTTGCAAGCATAAGAAACTAACATTCCTCTAAGAAGCAATATATTCAGCTACTTTTAACCTATCCGTAGTTAAAGAACAATTTACTGTAAAATAAAATAAAATAGGTTCACCTAAACAGTTTCTTTATGAAACCATGATTTTTTTTTGCCAGAAATTGTTTATTTAAACAAAACAAAGGTAAGCATAATACACAATGAGTGTTTACAAAACATAAATGGAATTAAAGGGGCGACAGAATATAAAACGGTGATGAGTAAATATTTGCTGAAAATTAAGATGCGCACAAATCAGGTGTTCTATGAATTGAAACGCATGTTAGGGTGCAAATTGCGTCTTTTACTGTCTTATAATATTATAATAGCATACATGATGCTGTTTACATGTAAAGAGGAAAAATAGTTAAATTATATGAGTAAATATAATCATTTACCTGCGAAGGCAGTTGACATCAATTTTAAACATAATGTCGTTTAACTTTAAGTTTACTTAAGATTTTATATACAAAATAATGAAAATATTTTTGTTTTTGACAATTATGCCCATTTATCTTCTTTGGCGAGTTGTTCTGTTAATTGAAACATCTTTGCAATTTGAACTAGCAGTTTATAATTTTCCGCAATCATTACAATGACAAATATTTAATTTAAAGCGCTCATGAAGAAACTTTCTTCAAAAGACACTTTTTAGCATTCTTTCTTTGTGTGCATAAATTATTATATATTTTTGTCTCCGCACAACTCGCTTCCAGTTGTGCGCTTTGGCATGGCATACTTCTTATTCTTTACTGGAATTTTCCAAATATTCAACATGCCTGCCACAGAATCGCTCAATTTACTTTGTATAAAGGAGCTGCCAATTTATACATATAGAATACAGCGGAGGGGAATGTGTATTGTGTATGCCAGCATGCGAGTACATGCATGTAAAGTAATTCGATGGCGCAAATAGTTGGAAGCTGTTTTTGTGGGAAAAGGGGCAAACTCGATTGAAAAACATTAAAAAGTCGTTTACATCTGCTTTTCAATATTTGCAACACTTTGGAATAAATCAACTGTCGCATATGAGTGTTTTCTGTATGCTAACAAGTTGGTATGGCAAATCATTATGATATGTAAGAATATGTTTTTACAATGTTTGGGATGTTTGGCATTAAAACATTGTACCAAAGTATAACATTAGAAGGGAATTTTGGTCTTAAACGGATGAATTATTGTTCAAGAGTTTTGATGTCAAATATGACTTCGTAAAACAAAATATTGTGTTTTTTTTCCGAATGGTTCTTTTGTAAGTTATGTGTGGCATCTTTGTGGTTCATTTAAATAAATTTATATTTGTTGAATTGAAAGAAAGAATGCATTCATAAAATACTTTAAATAATCTTTGAATGCACTGCCAAGTTATGCAATGATAGTTCGTTTCAATTCAAGACTGCATACCTTCAGGGGGTTTTATAAGTCACAAGAAACTTTATTAAATTGACCAAGATAATACATACGTACTCGTTAGGAATAGGCACTTTTGCAGATTGCATTTATTAAACTCACTTGACATTCAATAATTTTCTTTTAACAATTGTTGCAAATAAGTTTTAATAATTCATAAGTTCATGTTTTAACTTTTGTCGTTGTATGAATCATAAATCAGAAAGAACCGCGAAAGATGCGGCTTGTATTCATTTTTGGCAATAGATCTCCTGCTTTTAGCAAATATTGCATATGCAACTTAATCAGAAGATTGTATGCAGTAAAATCCCTCAATGTACAACACCAAGGCGACGAATAACTACTCGTATGTACGAAATAACATTTCAACCGTCGTTTGAACTTTGAAGCTGGCGGAATCAACGACGCATGCGCAAGAAATGCCATCGCTGTTTGGATGAAAATTGTTTTTTGAGATCTGAACGGAAAATCTGTTTTCAGAAAAGTTTCGCCAACGGGTTTTTGTGGAACAGTGGCGAACGAGTGCGGCTAGCTTTTTATAAAGAAGCGCTCATAATTCCAAGGAAGCTTGATCTGTGCGAAAGCAACGTGTGTTTTTGAGTTTAAATTATATCCTTGATAAAACAAGAGTGGTTTTAAAATTGTTTTCTAATGTGTCATTAAACATTGTGCCAAAATGATGTTGTGAGTATTTCAATAACAATCAAAATACGTAAAAAAAAATTAAAAATCGTAATAAGTTATTTTTTAAATAAATTTGCAACGTTTTTTTGTTTTTATCGAGTTATAAATTGTGCGTTTATAAAACGCATTTAAGAACAAATAATTCTTCCAAATCCATTAAAAATATGATGTTTTCCCAATAATTCTTGGCGATGCTCCAACATTGTTTACAATTCATCGGTTCCGTCTTTTCACGATATATCGCAATTATTGTGATCTGCATATACAATAAATGAATAATAAATACAAAAAGTGAGCGAGAAAACCTTTAGTTAGTATATAAAAAGTAAAAACCGAATAAAATGTGCTATTTCAATTAAATCATAGAATGAAAAACAATGAAATAAATATTTACGAACTCTAAGAAGTTGATTAGCGCCACTAATTAAAGTGTACTAACCGTTGTAAGCAAATTTGTTAAATTGCGTCAATATTTTGTTTTTAAATAAATACGAATAATGTAAAAAAGGTCAGAAATTGAAGAATTTAATAATAACACAAGGAAACATGTATTTGATTACACATTTTGTCACTTCCTGTGTTCCATTTTCCCTTTCATTTATACTTGTTAAGTGGACGTTTCGTCATTACTTCTTGCTGATGCTGTTACGGACTGTTAGGGGTGCTACTCTTATGCCCACCCATAATTGTACGTATTTTACCAGCATTACATTTGTAAAAATTCCTTGCGAAATATCAATTTCAATTGCTTATACTGGTTAAGTTAAATTTTAAATGAATAAGAACGTGCTTCGGTGACTTCTTTACTTTGCGTTTGGAATTCCATTAAAATTTAATTGATTTATGAATATTTATAAGTGGAATATTCATTTACTATGTGCTGATTGTTTTTTAGAATTGTGTTTCAATTTCTATCTGCCAGATCCTTTTAATGTATCCTTTACGTAAAAAACTAATATTTTAAGGAAATGAGGGTATATTAACCAAAAAGCATTTTAAGCTTTCGAATGCAAGGAAGTCATAGAATTCTATTCAATTTGTCCAGATTTTCTTTTTCAATTCAACCATATGAAAGATTAAATTTGAATGGCTAAAAACAATTATGGTCAATTTTGCTGAACCTAACCAGACACAGTCGTCTGACAGTAATCTTTATTGCGGTATTATTTTTTGATTAGGGTGTAAATTCATTTAATTCCCTCAAACTTGCCATCTGGATGAAGGTAAAACATATATTTTTATTTATTTAATGGTTTTATATCTTGCGCAATATAGTTGATGTAATTTGGTTTAAATTTTTCTGATTTCTCGCTTCTATTGTTTTCTTAACAATGTCCAAGCAATTAATAGATCACCTATTGTAAACGCTAATAAAAGATTCAGAAGATTTAATATCCGAATTTAGTTTGCTCATTTATTGATTGCAATTGCATTACCATAAGTGCAAACATTTTCATAAATTTGCTAATTAAATAATCATGCTCCGATTAGATGTTATCATATAAGGGCTTACCAACTTAATGAATAAACTGACAACTAACAATTGTGTATTGTTTGGTTTTTCGAAAATCACATCCACACATGAATTCCATAACTAAATAATGGAGAAACTTTCATTTGTAAACATTGCATGAGATCTCTCACACCACCACCACTGTGACGCCTCATTTTTCTATAGTCTCTGCACCATTTGTGTGCTGTTAAATCATGATTTGTGGACGAATCGTGGATGAAATTGTATTTTTCTTGGACGTCAGTCTTTAAGTTATGCAATAAAAATGAATCTAATTTGAGGAGAGTTAAGAAAGAAAATAGTTAACATTTTCGTTTGTGTAAGTTAATGGAAAACACGTTTCAAAGAAATACATTTAAATGAATAAGTAGTATGAAGATTCGTGAAGATAACAAAGAATTTATTTTAATTATTCTATGTTCGTTTTTATTATATTGGCCATTGTGGACAAATATCTATTAATATAAGTATCTCGCAACAAACAAAAAGTATACCACTACAGTTTTTGGGCTTAATAACATTGTACTTAGAGCACATAAGAGGATATCTGGAAAATGGTTAAAGTTAAGAAAATGAAATAAAAAAGTGTTTATATACAATAACTAAAAAAATAACAGATAAAGAGATATTAAACAATTACTTGAGTTGAACCCGGAATGTAGCTTTTGAAAACGGTGTATTTTTTATCTCTCTCGTCTTCTTGGCAAGTAAGTAATGCAAATCGCAGCGTAAATACTCCGGAAATTATTTATGAGTTTATTGAAGAAGCAAAAACAATTTTTTTTTAAATAATTGGATATCATTAATTATACAAACAATTAATATCCAATTTGCACAACTGTTTTGCAAATTGCATTTGCATAGCACTTATGTAATTTGTGATCAAATTTAGTAATACAATTGTGGTCACGTTTGAAATTGATGTTATTTTACAATGCTGTTAACTGTCACACTTTGATAGTGTGAGCATAATACTATTATAGAAAAATGCAATTGAATCCAAAGGAAAATCATAGTGTTGTTGCAAATGTCACAAATGACAATTGAATGCGGACGTTCGACATGATTACATTTCCCAATTCAAAACAGGAAAAACAAACAAAAACAATTTATCTTCGGCTCCTTCAAGAATTGTCTACTAATTATGAACAACCGTTTGGCCATTTTAAAGGAACTTTTAATTAATTTCACTTTAAATTAACCTAAATGTGAAAATTCTTTTCACACCCCATCTAATATGTGTAGAAACAGACTCACGTGGGATATCTAACACTCATTCATCGCTGACTGGCAATTTCACAGTGTGACAAATTACTTTTGTACGTTTCTAGAATTATAGTGCAAATAAGTGTGATCGTTTTTCTTTTTCTATAAGTGAAATGAAGTAGTCAAGTGAAATTGGTAACATTTTCGGGTGAAAATAATCTGCAGTTGATATTCCTTTGTTGTGAGTCATTAGCACAGCATCTTATAAATCCATTAGCTTGAACATAGAAGTGCGTCTTAGATTAAATTGATGAGTACATAATTTGAGACACGCCAATTCGTATTAATCTTAAGTATCAAGTACTAACTTGATGTACTCAGTCATGACTTAAGCTCCATAAAATCACAGAAAGCTTAACACCATTTTCCGAAAATCAAGTGAAACGAAATAAATGGTATAAGTAAGCGAAAATTCGACGCTCCATAAATTGCACAACCGCGTGATTTCCCATTTCACGTTTCGTTATACAAGACTTTCGCGACTAAATGAGACATGAATATGTCTTAAAGCGATTACCCCTTTGTCAGCACTAATCGCCAGAAGTGGTTTGACATCAATAAACGTTCTCAGATCAAGTGTAGGTACATATTGCAAGTGAGACGTGTGTGTGTATTGCACATATGTCCTGTATGTAGAAACTTTAAGACTTCATGCATCCCGCAAGGCGCTAGTCGTATCAGTTGCATCCCTCAAGACAGTATGCACTTTATTAGACTCGTGGGAGAAATGTTTATCGATTATTTTTTGTTCATTATACTTTGATAAAATTAAACAAAATACACTGAAATGCTATCTCTTTCTAAGTTCTAACAGTGCCTGGCTACACAATAAGGAAATTGAGTGCATTTGGATGTTGACAGAATGCTAAATCTTTGTTTTTCTGTTCCGCATTTCATATGAGTCACCAGTGGACAAATTGTGCCTCTGGACGAAACAAGTGCTGCACTATATAAATGTAAATTAATTTTTTTCTTTTTCACCAAAATACTAAGCTGCTGCAGCTACAGTATGAATTGATCGAATGGCGGCATAGAAAGCTTTTAGTTGTTATATAGTAAATATACATACTGTGCATAAAAGCCTTGCCACCAATTAAATTGTATGGATGAAGATTACTTTCTTCCGGTTCATGTACTCAAGGCGCTCACACCATTCAAATTAAAATGTGTGGTGCTTTCGATGTTTGTCTATTGTGTTTGTTTATGCAGAGACAACGCACTTCCCCAGTGTAATTATTTAGAACAATACAAAGGGTGGTCTTAGAACATTTACGCAATTTATCAACCAGTTAGTGATGCAAACATCATGGTATTAGCAGATGATGCGAAATTGCAACTTTTTGCCGCAAATGACTGAATATTTCAATACCCACTTAAATAGGGACACTAAAAACTAGACCATGGTTCACGAACATCAACAGCCTCAAGCAAGTTGAGGCTTTCATCTATAACATTCATTTATTCACATGTTTTTAGCGGAATGGAACTATGCTCCTATGCGTATGCTCAATTCATAAATGAAGTGAAAGTTGCAAGAGATTTGGATTACAGCAGGTAAACTTCTTACTTCAATTAGAGTTTAATAATAATTTTATATAAATCTATGTACCATTTAACACTCGAAGCTTTGTTTAATATTTGGATGAAGAGATGATAATTACATTTACTTTCAAGTAAAAAAAATATATATATTATGATTTTTATTAGTACGTATTATATTCGAGTAATTGTTTGTGACAGTTATTGTTTACTTTTCAAGAGTGGTAAGGGTATAACAATAATTATGAATTAATACAATATAGTCATTAATGGACTCGCCATAGTATCACACAAGCTTTTATTTTATGAACGAAACCCACAATGAGGCCTCTCTCTCGGTTAAAATTCATATTTGAATCCCTTTTGTCTTTTGCGGTTTTTTACACAAAAAACCGCACTCGTTTCCTCTGCTGAATGTTTGGCTTTAATGATTAATGGCTCCTTCAATTTTATTTATGAGCTTCTCAAAATTATGCAAACAATGCTCGTGTACAATTGATGACAATCAATTAATTGAAAACATATTTATTGAGTGATCATATTTTTTTCTACTTTTTCGTGTTGAAATTTGTAGTTGAATTCGTTAATATTTTTTATCAAATACAAGTATGTATGTTAATTTAAAACAAAAATATTTTCTAACTATCTAAAAAAGAATATACGAGTTTTTCTTATAAAAAGAAGAATACCATTTTTTGATTGATTCAAATATACCTTAATAGGAATTCAGTAATGTTTAGTAATGAGGTAATTTTTCTAATTGCTTTTTATTGAACAAAGTTGTTATAAAATATAAATTACTGTTAATGCAATTGAATGACTCTCCTTGGCATAGACAAGCTTAGTACAAATTATTTGCTCGTCGAAGTTCAATGCAGAAAAAGACAATGTTAAATTCTCTACGTAAAAAACCAGTGAAAGTAACAAATTCTTTTCGATATTTGCACATGTTGGTGACTTTATCTGGAATGCAGCCTTTCCAAGCAGTTTTGGTGAATAGATGTTATTGCTTGAAATTATCGCTCTTCGGATTCATCATGTCCATACTTCATATTTGTACTTTCACCGGTTGTTTCCTGTACTATATTACTCAAACATTTATACATAAAGACAATGCTTACATGACTTGGGCCGTCTCATATTATTCGTCGATTGCAACGACTTTGTTATTTTCCATCTGTGTTTTTGTCATCTTGATTAGCTCATTGGTGCGAAGATCGACTCAACGGAAAATTTTGCTAATGATCTTCCAAATTGACAATAAATTTAAAAAAAACGGAGTGAATATGACCGGCGACAACAAATCGACAGCAAAGTTCATAAACTGGATGTGTGTCCTGTTGGTGGTAGTAAACTCGGCTGTTTGCATTTCTAGATTGGTGATAGATAGTCTCGATGGAAGGATTATGTTTGTAAAGTTTGTGGTCCTTACAATGCCTTACTTTTATCTGCAAGTATTTGTAATTTATTTTTTGGCGTTTTGTATTCTGTGTAAACATCGATATGACAAATTAAATAGTCTTCTTTTGCAACATTTTTGTAAGAATTCGTTTGGTTACATTGAATAATGATTTTGTAATTGAAATAAAAAATAAATCCATTTGCCAAAGAAAAACATTAAATGAACATTGCTTGATATGCTCTTTTCAGTACAACATGTTTTACACTCAAGTGCACGCTATCCTGTCGGGTGCAATTAATAGCCATAATTTATGAGCATAGAATACCAAATTAGAGTCACGTCATTATCAATTCAGGCACAAATTAATTATTATGATCCTCCATCATACCATTAAAAATCTTTGAAAGCTCTTGAACAAATTGCCAGTTCAAGTTTAGCTCTTTCCAAAACAACGACAAAAATGTGTCAACATCTGAAAAAAATCTTTCGAGAAATATTGTTACCAAAAAAAATAAGTTATACTTTAACTTTGATACGTACCATAGCAAAACTATTTGGTCTTCAACCTTACATTGCTGTGAATCATTATAAAGATCTGAAAATATCTCCATTTGGACTCACCATGTCAATAGTTCATCTCCTAACATTTACCACTTGCTTCTTCCTATATTACTGTCATTTCTTTATGTATGGAGAATCAATGATGAGCTGGGGAATTTCAGACTACATGAGCTATTTAACAGCTTTTTTATTGGCCGTGTGCGTCTTCACCATACTGCTGGCTAATTTACTGCAAAGGTCCAGACAACGAAAGATAATGAAACTAATTTGTGCGATAGAGGAATGTTTCTTAAAAATCGGAGTGCCACTTACCTATGACATCAGATGGGCTTCACGATTTTTGATGGGATTGTCAATAGTTGTAACTTTATTTCACGTACTTGTTTGCATTTATACCATAATTAAAAAAAATCATTTGATACCTTCCATTGTTGTGTTTGTAAAGACTTTTGTGGTTTTGATGCCGTATTTCTACTTACAAGTTTTTGTAATTACCTTCATAGCTTTCTGCATCTTTTGCAAAATTCGTTACGATAAATTAAATTGTTTCCTTGTGCAGAATTTTCGTTTGAAGGAGTTACAACCCAACACTTTTTATTATGAATAGGTGTCCGGGATTAACACTGATTTAATTTTCATGCTGTAATCTAATTGCATGCAATTTTTGTAATGATTTTTTGTTTTAAATAATTAGCTGGTTAGACTATCACTTAGATATCAATGTTAATTTATTACATTTATTGTAGATTGTAAAGTTGATATTTTACAATAAAACTTAATAACAGGTATTGAATATCATGTTTTTTTATTACAATGTTTTTAACAACTATTAGAAGTGGTAACTATATTTTCTGAGTTTATAAGTTTGACGGTCAATATCGGAAAGCTCAATTTAAGTCCACAATGGCTATAAAAAAAAATCATTTTAGACAAACAACATTGGAAAAAAATCTACGTTTCTTCAGAATTTTGTCGACCTTTTTTGGACTGCAGCCTTATTCTGCAGATGCTGAGAATAAGCACTTGATAGTCTCAAAAATCGGGATTGTTATGTCAATTATTCACCTTCTGACATATACCGTTTGTTTTGTGTTTTACATTCTTTTTTATATTCAGCGAAGGGATTTTGAAGATTGGACCGTAAGCAGTTATATGACTTTTGGAACAACATTGATTTGGGGCTCTGCGGTTTTTATCATTTTCTTTGTAACATTGGCGCAAAAATCAAAGGTACACAAAGTGTTGCAACTAATTAATAAAATAGAAGAATATTTCTCGAATATTGATGTGGATATGGAGAAAATTACAAGATCGGCTTCAAAATATATGATAGCTTTGAGTTTATGGGTGATTATATTCCACACTACTGTTTGTGCTACTTTATTCATCAACTCCGAATTAAAAAACTTTTTAACAATTGTTAAATTAATAGTTACAAGGATGCCATATTTATATATTCAAATTGTTGTACTGAAATTTCTATCATATTGCATTTTTTGTAAAATTCGGTACGACCAATTAAACAGTTATCTGATAAGACAGTTTTGAATCGATGGATTTCATCCAAAAACTTTCTATTACCATTAAATTAAGATTATTGTTGTTGAGTTTAATTGTTTATGTGCTTGGTGCATTTAAATTTTCCTTATTAAATTTTGAATTCAGACTATGTATATTCGAATAAAATTAGTTTTGATTTGTTTTTCTAAAATGTATCAGTTCTCATGGAATTAGCATTCCATTATTTTTGGTTTCGTAGCCTGAAAAAATTAAACTAAATCATAACTAAATCATATTCTGGGTTCTAGCTAATGTACTCAATAAAATTCATTG
This sequence comes from Sylvicola fuscatus, assembly GCA_026546915.1. Lineage (NCBI taxonomy): Eukaryota > Metazoa > Arthropoda > Insecta > Diptera > Anisopodidae > Sylvicola > Sylvicola fuscatus. The sequence continues at coordinate 16,865 of JANSTS010004554.1, read as the reverse complement.
ATCGTTATTGCAATATTTTAAAGACAGCAGAGTTTCTGTCTAACTGCACGCAATTCTGTAGGGGCAATTTAAGAACTGTATAATTCATGAGCAGAATAATAAGGTAATAAAGGCAATTCAGAAACTAATTTTAATAAAACAATTCCATCACGATATTAAACGCTTTTAAAGGTGTCTGATCCAATTGGAGCTTTCAGTTAAAGTCCAGTTTTGTCCGTTACATTACAACTACACAAAAATGAGGCAACAATTAAAAACAATTTTCCTGGCCGTCTTTTCGCCAACTACGTTGCATGATTCTCTGTGTTTTATTCGTTTCGTGTCAAAACTATTTGGTCTACAGCCTTACATGGCAGTTATTGTGAATCGTTTTTACGACCTAAAAATATCTCCATTTGGATTCACCATGTCAGCAGTGCATCTGCTAACATTTTCTGTTTGCTTTATTATATTCAACGGTCGTATAATTTTAATTGATGAGTCAATGGTGAACTGGGATATTTCACAGTTCATAACATTTGCAACTATTTGGCTTTCGGCATTTTGCGTTTTGGTCATCCTGCAGGCTACGTTGCTTCAAAGGTCCAGACAGAGAGCAATATTGAAACAAATATGTGCAATTGAAAAACATTTTAAGTCACTCGGAGTGCCTGTTACCAATGACATCGGATGGGCTTCAACGTTTTTGACGGGGTATACTTTAAATATTATCTTAACAAATGGCGTTGTTTGCATTTATTCTCTGCAAACCAGAATACACTTAGGTGTTTCACCAATTGAGTCGTTTCTGCAAATTTATGTGGTTTTAGTACCGTATTTTTATTTGCAGGTGTTTTTAATAAACTTCATGGTATTTTGTATCTTTTGCAAAATATATTACGATAAATTAAATTGTTTTATTGTGCACAAGTTTTGCTTGGAGGAAATAAATCCCAAACATTTTTATTTTGAATAGGATACATTATTTTTACACAATACAAAAAAAATGTCTTATAAGCAACGATTAAAAAATGTAATCAATTAAAACATGTAATTAGACTTTTTAATGCTAATTTTTTTGTTAAATCCAATAAAGTTTCATAGAGGATTTGTTTTTTAATGCAAATAATTCCCAAAAAGTTTTACTGAGATAAAGCATATTAATTTATTCATTGCGTCAGTTTGGATTGAACAAAAATTAAAGAATTAAGTAACAGATTTATCTCTATAAATATATTCAAAAAGTATATTGTTGTTGAAGTAAAATAATTGTTTTTTTGTTTCAGGTTAATTTTCTCAAACCATATATTTTATTTGTCTGTAATAATGGCAATAAAATGTGTATCGTCTGATTTTCTGGATAAACAGCCAGTTCTTAACAACGTTGCTAAAAATATCACCCTTTCTCGCCATTTTCATTATCGACGACAAACCGAACACATTTTGTCACGGTATAATATGACTATAAATTATTTATTATACATTTATCCTTGAAGAGAAATATTTATTTTTAAATGCTATATATAATTTAGCATTAACGTCAACGCCTCCGGAAGTGAGTCCAAAACTACATCAACTGACGCTGCGAAAGATACAGCGTCGCCTCTGCCTCCACTGCATACCACATATGCTATGTTTACAGGCAATGCAACAGCAAAAGCTGCCGTACTAAAGCGTGCGGCTTTAAGTGATGCGGTCAGCAAAAATATTTCAATGGTGCTTGAAAATCTATTAAAGAGATATGAAAATTCCCAATTACCCACACATGGTCAAGGTAAATGCTAAGATATAACATATTTTTGTATAAATAATGTTACAAACGAATATCAACGTTTTCCATCGTCAAATTAAGGCGTTCCAACTGTTGTTCAAACGAACATCTTAATTCGAAGTATGGGTCCTGTATCAGAACTAGATATGGTAAGTCACTATGTAATAAAGATAAGGATACGTTTAACATCATAACACCATCATTGACTTGCTCATTAAGGATTACTCAATGGATTGCTACTTTCGTCAATATTGGCGCGATACGCGTCTCAGTTTTAAGGGCCCCATTAAAAGCTTATCATTAAGTATTAAAATGTTGGAGCGCATTTGGCGCCCAGACACATATTTCTACAACGGCAAGCACTCGCACATTCACACGATTACTGTGCCGAACAAATTGCTGCGACTCAGTCAGGACGGAGACATTTTGTACTCGATGAGGTTCGGCAGTTAAGTTAAATATCGATTTATTTTTCAAAAATCAATTTTTTAGACTTACTATAAAAGCATCCTGTCCCATGGAACTTCGAAATTTTCCAATGGATCGCCAATCGTGTCCTCTAATTTACGGAAGTTGTAAGATATACTTATTTGTTTCTCAAAACTTTGATAATTAAAATGAGTTTTTTCTTCCAAGACGCTTACACTTCCAATCAGCTTATCTATGTATGGAAAGATAATCAATCGGTAAATTTTGTACCGGGTATGGCGTTGAGCCAGTTCGACTTGATCAGCATGCACCAGAAAAACTTTACCTACAAGAGACGGGAAGGACAGTTTTCTGTGCTGCAAGTCTCATTTAACATGCAACGTCATACTGGATATTTTTTAATTCAAGTTTATGTTCCCTGCATCTTAATTGTTGTATTATCATGGGTTTCGTTCTGGATACATCGTGAAGCAACAAGCGACAGAGTTGGACTTTGCATTACAACTGTGCTTACTTTATCTACAATAAGGTACATTGACCGCAAGGATATGTTCTGTAAATAAGTAAAAATACTTTCTTTTGATTCTCAGTCTTGATTCTCGAACTGATCTGCCTAAGGTTCGTTACGCTACAGCACTGGACTGGTTTCTTCTGATGAGCTTTTTCTACTGCATTGCTACCCTTCTGGAATTCGCAGGCGTTCATTATTTTACTAAAGTAATCATTTATACATAACATCAATTTAAAGAAATAAGTAAAAATAGAGCAATTAATAGGTTGGAAGTGGGGAAATACCTCATGACGAAGACGAGTGGGAAGATATATGCGATGCCTACGAACCAACAGCAGGTCTTCTAAAAAATTCGGCAAACGATCAAACTGGTGACACTGCGAGGCGACGTGGATCACTGATTTGCCCCATTTACGATGTAAATTATATTTCATAGATTAGGTGTTTAGCTTTTAATTCGAAAATATTAACCATAAGGACGCTACGCATGTGTTTAAGCCGAAGCAATCAACAATGGAGCGCCAGACTCAGACGGAGCCACCAAAAGCCCCACGCTGGAAAGAAGTCTGGTTCTGCGTGCTGGGCGATGACAAATATCGAAGGCAGCGGCAGCGTGAGGCCGAACGTAATGAACCGAATCGACACAGCAACAGCGTCTCACTGATTGACCGTGCCGCCAGGGTTGGATTCCCAATGTCCTTTTTCATACTAAATTTGCTCTATTGGCTGGTTTACGTGACATATCAGGAAGACTTTCCCAATCAGGATATTAAATATTCTCAAGATGGCTAGATAGTAGTAGTATCGTATATAATAAGTGGTCAATCTGCAACAAAGTGCATGTTTAGTGTCCATCAGCGTGTCGAAAATGAAGCGAAGCAATAAGTATAAATAAATTAAACTATTATTATAGATTTTATTATCAAAATTAATCCCATGGATAATTTGTGTTATTTTTTTTCCTTCAATAAAAATTATAAAATAAAACCCCAGTGTAATTATTGCATTATAGTTTATCGTAATCCCTCAAACGAGTCGAAGTTTATAGAAAAAATGAGAGTAAAGCAGTTTTTTAATCCACGCACATTATCTGAAGCATTGCGGGTCGTTAACTTTTTAATAATAATAATGGGTCAAGGATATATAACATTAATGTTCACTGATGAAGGACCAGAAATAACGCTCTCCAAGTTGGGAGCAACTCTAAGTTTGTGCCACTACATTGGATATTTTGTTGTTATATACTTTCACATCAGCGAAATTTTAAGCGATGAAAGAACGTGGACATTTGAATACCTTTCAGCGCTTACCATATTATTCTTTGTTCTAACAACATCCTTCTTGGTGATGCCTTTGCTTCGTGGAAAGCATTTGGATCGTTGTTATAAGTTATTAAAGTTACTTGAAGAGTCATTGCATGGTTTGGGCGTTAATATGCCGCAGTTTTGTCGGAAAATTTTATTGATATCTTTTTGGTCAATAATTTACTTTTTGGCTGCAAATTTATTCTATACAAGTGTGATGATTAATGCTGACCACAGAGAACACAGAGATCATTTTTTTGAGCGACTTTTTTGTCCCCTTAATATAATTGGCGTAGTTTACACATTCGTATTTACATATGAATTTCTAATTTTGCTTGGTTTAATAAGTGTTTGTTATCGACAAATGAATACACAGTTAGAAAACTTATATGCATATCTTTAGATGCTTTATAGAGTTCTATTTAAAATTTAACGAATAAATAACCATATAAAATCAATTAAAACTACTTTTAGCATAGAACGTAGAGTCTAGCGCATTTAATAATGCCACAAAACCAATTATTGCCGTATACGCCTGACCGAAGCCAAAAAACATAATTGTTAAAACCGCTGGCTGCCTCATTTCAATCAACCGCCGATGTAGAAGTTCATTTCATGCAAAGCTTCATAGCAATCATTTAATTATTGTTGCCATAGATATTGATTTGTTGAATTTTCGTGCATGCTTTATGCTTTTAGAGTCGATAAACAGAACTACTCAATTTTGAAACAACATTTATTATTACTTAGCATATATTTAAATAATTTAATAAAATACAAGCCACTCTATGTTGAATCAGTATGAACATTGTAAATACAAAACTCCAGTATATTTTTGTTTTTTTGAATGTATGTAATGCTCAAATCTTCATGAGTATAAGAAAAGAAGCGAATTTTAACGCATACTACCACGTTAATGAGAAAATTGTTATGATTATGTTCTAGAATGAATTTTTTTTTTGGTTACACGTACATATTTTCATTCGATGAGATATAAATTAGGTGTGACAAACCTCATAATTTGATGTATGCCAATGTCTTTTTAACGAGCGAATCAAATTAGAAAAATAAAATTCAGAAATTAATATAATACATGTTACTTTATCTGATGGTGTTCAGAGATGTTCAAGATGTTTAAAAAAATTGATTTTAGTGAGTGATAACAGTAATAACTGAATCAGTTTAATTAAAAGCAATTTAGTTAAATAAACGAGATCAACGCCGATTAGATACGACTATTCCAAATAAATTAATAATATCTTTAGAGATTTTAGATATTAACTAATCTCAATGTGTTTAAAAATATTAATCTTGTGTGTTTTGTTTACTTGACATTGTAAGCTAGTTTATGATTAAATTCACTTTATTTCTATAGACACTTTGGTGCATGCACATTTTACTTCCTTGTAATGAAGCTTTTGAAAAACTGTTGATAGCAAATAGTTTTGATGACATTTAAAAACTTGATGTCATTCAAAATCATAAAATCCTAGGCTCTAAAAAACAATTTAAAAGAATAATCTATAACGAAAAAAAACATCGTCTAAATTTTGTAAATAAAACACATCAAAAATAGCTTTTGTACTAAACTTAAGAAAATTAAATATTTATTTTATGAAATCATAAACGAATGTTTTTCTTAATTAAACACATTTGCATATCTTCATTCTAATAATAAAATCAATTCAGAAAATGCCTATTTGAATTGAATTTAAATGACATTAAATACAAAAGAACGGACGAAAATTAAAACAATGTAGCTGCAGTAGAATTGAGTAAGTTAAAAAAAAAAGTAAAGACACCCGAAATACGGTAAGTATGAAATTCATTAAGATTAAACAACTTAGAAAATTAGTTGTGCGCAATTGGTATCATTGTTGGTCCAGTCAGTTGTGGCAAAGGAGCCTCAACGGTCAAGACGCCGTCTTTGCTTAATGATGAACGGATTTGCTCAGGGTTCACACCCTTCGGCAGCAGGAACTCACGGTTGTATTCTCTATAGACGGTTTTTGTGCTGGACTGTTCTTCGTGCTTGGCTTGTACCTATTCAAAAAAAAAAAACATTAATATTAAAATACAAACAAATGTTAAGGGGTGTTAAACATACCAAAAGTTTGCTGTCAATTGTCTTTACGACGATTTCCTCTGGCTGATACTGGCTGACATCAAATCGCAGCTTCAGCAGTTTATTATCACCATCCTCCTAAAAAGCGTGAACATATTTCCGTTAATTTATGAATTTCTATTTTAAAACATTTGTTATAATTCTCTATGTTGGCAAACTATCAAGAATTCAAGAAGCATCAGCTAAATAATATTGGACCACAGCAACTAACCTGAATGAGAGGAGAGCTGATGTCTGTCACACTTTGCGATTGAGGCTTCGCCGATAGAGCGGAATTGTTACTTGTTGTCGAGCTAAAATTATAAAAAAAAAACATATTTTTAGTAAACATTGAAACATTAAATGGAGCACACTAATAGAAGAAAATATTAAGTGGACAACGGATATCTTAAGTGCTATAGCCGTAGATATTGGAAACGGAATATGACATCATAAGAATTAGCCAATACAAAACATATTTCGTATAATCATTTGCAACAAAGTATTCGTTTAAACTCCCAACATACATGCTAAATATAAAATTAATTCATGCTAATACTTCTAAATTTAAAAAAGTTTAACAAAATTCGGTTTTTTTTACAGACATTTAAAAAAGTATAAACACCCTGTAATATTCGATAATATCGATATTGGAGCATGCGCAATGACGCGATCTCGCTTTTGTGTAATTCGAGACAAACAAATAAGTTTAATTTTTGTTATACGACTTTCTGTGCATGCAGTACGCGTTATTTATGTTTTAGGAATTATCATGCCATCATAAATTTGTGCACGTTTTTTAACATTTCGTGTTTTGTGTTTGCTTTATTCATAGATTCTACTATGATATGCGAATAAACTGAATGAAAAGCCGAAGCAATCCACCGGTTAGGAATTCGTTGAACTAGTTATCTGCACGAGACATCATTGCAGACCATTTTTGCAACATAATTTGAAGGAAAACACTATTAATAGGCAGTGATTTAGGACGAGATTAGATATTCGAAGATTTTCATATGTAATAATATTAATACATAATTTGTTCGAGCAATACGATTATAATCACGTCTTTTCAAGTGTCCTAATTGAAAAAGCAAATTGTTTATACTCATTGATCGACTGGTCTTTAAGTATCTTATCTCTTTTAATTGGGAACCTATTCTTTCGATAAGTTTTTTAATTTTCGCAAACATTTTTCATTGAATAAAAATCATAATCGTAATGATCATGCTAAACCATGACATTATGAGCAGATATATTAATAATATGCGGCTCAAGTGTGACTCTCGCATAATAACGTCTCGTTTTTTTTTATGTGCACCTACTTAAAGAAAGCAACACACAGTCAATGCATAATTTTGGCACGCAAAACAGTTTGCGTTATGTGGCGCATTCGAATGAGATCATCGACTAAAAATTGAAATAAATCAAATTGAATACGGAATATGTTAATTTGAATGAATTCCCAAAACCATCGCATCTAATCATGTTTTTCGTTTGTTATACATGCACGTTTGTAATTAATATTTTTTACTTATTATACGTATATTATAAAAAAAATACATAATAATAAAAAAATAATTAATTTTTTTTAAATCAATGATATGGTGAGCATTTAAAAAATCAGTGTGTAATCTGAGAAAAAAGTCAATTGGAGGCAATCGACGGGCGTGACATCATTTTTAATTTTTCGTTTTTCGTTAAATACTTGTTTTATGTATACTGACAACGCGACGCGACGCGACTCGACGTCGGGGCTGTTCAGCTCATTGAGGTCGGGTGCAAATATTCAGCAAGCGAAAATAAAATCACCAAGCCTAAAGACGATCATTGTAGGAACGCAGCGTTAATTTTTATTCATTGTCTGAGAGTGAAATGTGCGTCTGATGTCGTCTCTATGGACTAAAAATAGCCTTGCCGCATTAAGTAGTCGTTTTTTTTTTTTGCGAAATCACTGAAACGGTGCGGTTTTTTGTTTATTCGCTAAGCTTTTTAAGCGTGTCATATGGCATAATATTTCAATTAAATACTCCAAACTGTGTGCTCAATGATTCTTTCTTGATATGTTTTATTTCTGTTAAAATATTAATGAATTAATAATACATATTTACCGTTTACATTGACTTTTAATTAAAATTAAAATGAATAACGTATCTACAAAATATGATGTCTATTTAGAACATTTGAATATAAATTACAGAAGCATTTAACAACTGTAGAAAAACATTATTATGTCAACTTTTCCATTTAAATGTAATGACCGCTTTTAAAAATAAATAAAAACAGAATTGGCAAGTGACTTTGTCGCTAACTCGCGCTTACAACTACTTGAACGTAACTAACCAAAACATATGTATGTATATAGATGGATAGATGAAGTAATATGTGAATTATTTACTGAATGAATAATAATCTAACATAAATTTTGACTTTTTTAACTACCATGCGAATAAAAGTTATTATAAACAGCTAAGCATTCATACGAGAAAGTTTATTTCAAAAAATGTGGTTTGTGAGAATAAAAAGATCGAAGATGTGAACAATGTGAGAGTGTCGTAGTAAAGATGCAATTAGCAAATCAAACAAATCAGAATATGATGTGGTATAGTTGTGATGTGCAGCTTTAAGAAACAACCAACGAATTGATCAATACCTTGATTTTGTAGTTTTTTTCGAGGTAGAGCTGAGTTGGGATCCACATCGAATTTTTAATTGTTAAGTATTAAAAAAAGAAAATTTGTTATTTTAGCCATTAACAACTCAATTAAATATATGTATAGTTATTGCTGTGGTTATGCAGCTTACTTAATCTAAATTTAAAGGATTTTTTATTTGCACTTGGAAATTTAATTCTGGCAACAATGACCCTGCTACAATAAAGACGAACCTAAATTCCTATTGAGTTCATTCACATACGCTGTGAGCGAAATTTAAATTAATTTGGGAAGCTCATTTGCTCATTCGCTGCAGCAGCAGTTCAATGAAATCGACTAATGCGGCGCCGCGGCGCCTTGAGATCAGTGGCCGTACAGTGTAAATCCAAATATATTTAGAAAAAGTTAAATTCTAACAAATTGCAAAAACTTGCGGTAAAAAATGTGGAAAAATATAAAGTTCAACAGAAAAAGCCATTTAAAGAGATTAGTGCAAATATTTGACATTGTCAAATATGACGCAAGATCTTCAGGTACGATCAATCTTACGTGTAACACCGAACGAATACCGATAATTGGAAGCACATGGAATAAGTTCTGTAATACCTCCAAGAAATTACTTTATGATGTAATAATATCCATCGACCACTTTGTAATGAAAACATCTTGACCCAGACAGTGTGTGGTAATAATGTGACGCGACAAACCCATAGTGAACTCACGGAAGCTGCGCGTGGAATTGATTGAGTCGCGGCGGTGTGTAAACAAAAGAGCCGTATAATTTTAATTAAATGCGCGAGTTTATTGTTTTGTGGTGGCGGGAACATAAACATATACAAGTCTTTATGCCCGATTTCAAGATGTGTTTATCATTGGAGCTGCCAGAGCAAATAGACACATTCGCTTAACAAATCTTGAATAATCTACAAGAAAAAATCTATTGAGAATTTATTTGTTGTTGTCCATTCAATCAATGCAAGATTTGTTTAAGAAAAGTATTACGTGAAGGCGAATTATCAGCTGCGGCTATCTGCTTAGCTATTCCGAGTGGATGACTTCATCGCTCCGAATATTAACACACATGCACAATTTTACAAAGTGGGAGGATTATATCGATATGGTATACGCGCTGCGTAGATCATTTAATACTCGCGCACAGATCTAAGATCAGCGATGCATGCAAGGAATAACGAATCGCTGTAAGTCAAATATCGAACATGGTATTTGAATACAAATATCTTGGCAGTGACGAAATTTGGCTGCTGGTAACATGAGATTTAAGCGTGAAAAATTGTAATTAAATTTCAGGTCGTGAAAAGAAATTTTGTGTAGTAAGGAAAACATTAATGGCCGTCTAAACAGCTGCAGTCTTGATGCGCCAAGAGACCCGGCATTTATAACTTATGTCCCATCTACATACCAAATTGTTATAAAAGTGTATGGCAAACGGTTCGTCTCATTGCCGTTGTCTGGTGTTAAAATGATCCCAGAAGCTGAACTTCGTACGCATTCGTATTTAAAAAGCCGTGAGACACAGTAAAATAAAAGAACATTAAGATAAAGTGATTCATCTAAAAATAATTCTTTTCAAATTTGTTCAGCTTGTAGAGAGAGACGCAGAAACATCGCCCCTGCACGCGTGGTGTGCCTGCGCCCGCGCCATATGAGCCTATATACTCGTACGTGTTATGTTGGTCCAGATGCCAGAGATCAGATGTGTGATGATGTATTGTTGCCTTTTTGCCTCTAAACTACACAAATGTGGTATGAGCAGATGCCAAACTATTTTCGGTAAAGAATACTCGTACAGGTTTGAGGCATGCGCACGAATTTCCAGACAGAGTAATATTATGTGTCTAAACCGGAGGCACCCTCATGTCTAAATTGGATAGGTTAATAGTAAATATACTACAAGGATCCCTCCTGAAAGAAAATCAATAGCCGGTTGATTTTCTTATCCTATTAGCATTGAATTGAATGGACGATGCGTGTGAAGGATTCCCAATGAGAATTTTATTGGTCTGGTGGTGGTATTGATTTTCCTTGAACTCCACATTTAGTAGCATGTACTTTCTAACAATAATCTTTGAGCCGCCTCTTCGTTAATTGACTAAGGTCACACCATAAATTTTCAATTAGGCTACTTAAAAACCACTCGAATAACCAAATAAAGCATCGAGAGATTGCCATCAATTTATTGTGTCAAAAAACTTTTTTGTTTAAATTTTTTTTTTGCCGCACAATAAATACAAGAAAAAGCGGAAACCATTTTTGGGTAGGCGTTTCTTATATATTCCATTAAATTTAAACAGCGATATTGGGCCACGGTCAATTTATTCATAATTCAATTTTAACATACACTGTATCGACCACTCACTCACGGGCACGACACCGTATGACTTAAGAGGTATTTCGCATCCATATAAGGAATATTTAAGTCGAGGCATATTCCACAAGGCTTTTCTGGCCCAAAATACTCGACAATAATCACTTGTGCCGTATTTCACTCCAATCAAAGTCCCTGCGGAATTTAAATCAGCAAGTCATTCCCTAAAAGGTAACTTTCGGCACTGCATTTTTAAAATTTATTGATTGGATTTTATACCTGGTAGTTGACTCGAAGAAATTTGATTCGCGATTCATGAGCTCCGAACGGAACTTGGCCATTTCCTCTTCCATTTTGCGCATTTCGGCGTCAAAACGCTCACGAATGCTCGAGAATTCTGTATCAATAACACTAAATTCTCCCAATTTGATTGGGATATTCCTCTTGTTTGCACTATCAGCCATTTTTAATGATCTTTGGAAATTTTTTAACAGGATTTTATTGCTTGAAGATGCACTTTTCACAAATGCACAAACACTATATTTGCTGGATACTGCCGCTTAGTATAAATCCCGACTTGGCGCTTAACGAACTTTACACGTTCACGAACAACTTAAGACTGGCTGAAGCGCTGTGCTACATTATTTAAATAGATTTTCGTTCCACTGTCGACTTCAATGAAATTCGGTTGGCATGTGTGAGTGAGTGTGTGCTGTGTGTGCACATTGTGTTGTAGCGCTGCGGCATAAACGGGCGTTTACATTTGGATCTTACAATTCTGAGAAATTCTGAAAATCGAATGGGGAATATTCTGGTGTTTGCCAATTTGGTGTAGGGGTTCTCTATAATAAGAGTTGTTTGTGCCTACTATTATAAACTCTTCAAAATTATGCATGATTAACCCACATTTCTTTTGTATTGTGAATCATGAAGTAATTATTGTTTGTAACATCATTCAGATTTCTTCAAATTTCTTCAAATTGGTTTAGCGCCATCATATACATTTTCAATAAATTAAATTAATCCCCAATCATACAAAAATTCTATCATAAATCAAAATAAAAATCATACTAAATAAAATATTGCTAGTGTAAACTAACCATAATGCTGCAAGCAACAACATTCTTTCAGAGCTAAAACGTTCTAACGTGTTTGAAATAATACAAACTAAAACAGAACATGCGCAATGGCATCGTACATAATACATACATTTCGTTTTCCTTCTTTCGATTCAAAGCCGACAAACATAACATATATGATGCATCCAAAAACATAGCAGCAGCATAACATGAGTCAAGAAAACCAAAATTTCGCTTGCCATAAGAACATGACTATTGGCTAGAATAAATTTTTTAAAGAATTTTGAAGCGTCATCATAACAACGATCGTCACCCAGAATTACCAATACAAAACTACCAACAACTATCGCCAAATGCAATAATAACGATCGCTCCAAGTCGGCGATCCGGTGCGAAAGATCGAGATGATTTGCCGCCCACTATTTCTTGTTGCCAGGTAATCCGTCCCGCGAACTGTAAACGTGCTGTTTCCACTCAAAAACTGTCTGTAAAATAGGAAAAATGGAATAGCGACGATCAACAACAAATTGCAGAGAGATTGCCAAGCGCTGGCTTCATCTTGGCACACATTTCAGGTTTTATTTTAATTTTTATTTCAATTACTTGAGCCTCACAATGTAAATTTGCAAAAAAAAAATGTTTGCATGAAGAGTGCCGGACGATCGTAGCCGGGTAATGGTGAAAATTAAACATTTTTCACTGAATCAGTAGCTAAAAATAAGTGGGAGTAAACTTTTTTTTGCGATTCTCTCATTTTGTTTATGGACATTTTCAACTAATTCATCATGCATTTATTATTAGAAACAAGATTTACAATGAGTGACTGCGATTTTCGTCCTATTTTCAAGTTGCATTATCTATTGAATGAATTAATTAAAATACGCTTGCCAATTGTATATAATTAACTTGTTGATATGCGAATTTTTAAATTGAAGCAGCTGCAGCTATGTCGTGGAAAAAATACAAAGTCACATGTTTACGAGAATTTTCTTTGAAGATCCAATAAAATGCGAAGATTTTTAGCCAAATTACACATAGAATCAGTATTTTTTTTTTGGTAATATCCGATAAACCATGACCTAGGTCTCCATCCTCCAGCTCACAACAACTTTAAGACACACCAATAAGCAACATCACTCCCACAAATAGAAGTGTTCAAACCAGTTCAAATATTATAAAGCGGCAACGCGCAACATGTAAAGTGCATATATTAATGTTAAACTGGTAAGAAATAGCGATGGAATGATTCATATAACATAACCCACACAACACAATAAAATGTCGTCATCTAATTAATTTATGTGAAACAGCAAATAAAGCCAATCGTGACCATGATTGACGCCTCTATGCGAGAGCTGTTTTAAGATGTATGACGATCGCTGTGTTGATCCGCTAACAATTACGTCACCGGCTGCTGCTCGATCTTTTGCTTTTCATACAAATTTACATATTTCATCATTCAAAACAAGAGTTGTTAAATTCGATTTTTCAGTATGTACTTTTAAAGTAACATCTTGCGTTTTCGATACAAGGAAACTTTTTGTTAGACCAACCGGTAATGCTTATATAAATATTAAATATTATGCGACATAATGCATACGTCGAATGTTTAATCGTGATCTAGTAATTGTTGAAATTTAATTGATCAGCATGCACATGTGTGACTGTCTCATACGCGGCTACCATGTATGGAAATTCATTGCCGTTTTATATGCGATTCGTGTTGATATTCATTAAATACGACAGCAAACAGATCAGCAGCTTATGCCCATTTGTGGCATTTGTCTTTATCTTGAGATAGTCACTTCCGCTTCTCATTAAATGTTTTTCTATATCCACAAATTTTTTAAGTAGAAAAAAATTGTGACGCCATTAAGATGATGATGGTTTTTGTTTGTTGAGTGGAACTACTGTGGAGCACATTTATTACCTTTCTCTAAGATTGTCTCCAAGTCAATGACTCCTATCCAGAATTGTATAGCTGCGTCTTCATACACACACATAATGTAAATATTTAGATGCTCTTGATATTTCCAATGCAAGCAGTTTGGCTGCTTAACCTAGCGTAAAGATTGGTGGCTTGATTTCTGAATGAGAATTGTTTTTACTTTGGATTTACATACTTCATAAAGAAACGTAAAATGTATACTATGTTACATACACATGTCTTATGTTTTATAAGAACTTATTGGAATTACTCCATACAACATTTACTATTTAATATAAAATTGGCATCCAGAAAT
>JANSTS010004543.1:0-11097 GCA_026546915.1 Sylvicola fuscatus | reverse complement strand
ATTTGTCGCGTTTCACATAACAAATATAGATTTTTAATGTAAATGAGTATCACGATGCAAACAATAAACGTATTGTAAAGCGAAATATTGCAAAAGGATATTGACAAAGGATTTTTTTTTGTTTACAAATTGTAAGATGTTAATTTAAATATGGGAAATATAAATATGGGATGGAAGAGAATCACCTTTATATTATTTGAGAAGTAAAAATTAACGAACCATTTGGTAATTTTACTTTATACTAGTACTTTAAATGTGTAATACCTTTTCGTTTTTAGAGTTGAACGACTTCGAACGTGTTACTTTAAGCAGTCGCCATAACAAAGAAGCATTTTTATGGTTGTTTCGCGCCGTTAATTTCATTCTAACCTGTATTTTCAATTCAAACAAAGTAAAGTATTTTTATGACTCTCTAAACGGTAATTAATTGATAAAGGGAAATAGTTAAAGATTTTCGGTCTTAAATTAAAGATGTTTCTACGACAACAATTGGATATTTTCGAGAAATCGTAATCAAGTGCCTTTTTATATCAAATGCCATTGATGTACATATATCTTGATGCCGTTTAATGTGGAAAAAAACGCAAAACTTCCACCACACGTTCCCTTCTTATCCATTGTAATTGTTGTTCCATACATCATGTTTAATTTCATTGCGTTATTTTGTGTGTTTATTAGTTTATCTTTTTCTACTATCTATATTTTTATCATAATTAATAAACTTCATTTCAATATTATGCGCTTTAAGTGGTTTTACTCTAATTGGACGTTTATTTAAAAAGTCATTATTCTATCAAAATTTTGTAACCGTAAATTTATTGTAAAATTGAATAATTGTTGTTAACAGTAACTTCAAAAATTGAAAATGTAACATAAAAAGGGTCTGAAAGATGACTCCACGAGCGTCAGGGCGCTATTTTATTGCACAAAATTATTTTGCCTGAATTTTTTTTCTTTTATAATATATATCTATTCCTAAGAAAATAAATTACAACTAAATTATGATGATGTTTTGCTGAGGCGTCTTGCTGTTTGGAAATAGCTTTTATCATAAAAGAAAAATGATACAACTGTGTCTAGACTAAATATTAATACTTGTGAAAAATCTCCGTTTTAAAGTTTCATAGATGAAAAGCTCGCTGTCGCGTACGCGAGACTTCATTGGAACTTTTGTAGAGAATCGTGCTAAGTTAACAATATAAAGTTGCTCAAAAGAATATAAGGAGACAGAATTAACTGAATTTTGATATTGCATTACTCCGCGTCGACATTTTTTACACTTTTGCACAGTTTTCCTATCACAAAGCTCCGTTGTTATTCCGTAAACACAATATATTATGTACACATATCCACACTTTACATAACAGCTCAACATTTTTAAGCAACGGAAATGTGGTGAATTTATTCATAAATAAATTCTTCAGTAATGCATGATGAAATTACAAGTTACTTAATTTTACGAAAGAGTTTGAAGCATCTTTTTCAAACAGCAAAACATCATCAAATGATTGGTTATAGATTGATTGTTTGATATAGACCACATCTGGTTATAATTTGGTTTTGACTACATTTGAGAACAAAAAAAACAGTATTTTCAAAATTAAAAAAAAACAAATCAAATCGATATTGAATAGCTTAGAATCCCGCCCTGTTACCCAAGAACGTTGGCTTGATACGTATTTCTTAATTCTTTTTCATGGAAAAACAATTTAAAAATACAAATTCTCGCCAACACTATACAACTTTCTCTAATTTATTGATAATACATTTTCCAATAAATTCTAAATTAAAAAATAAATTATCAAAGCTTTTGGGCTGCTTTTTCTGCATGTTACCCTTTTTTCTTATATCTATTTACTTTGCTCGCTCTTATATATCCTTAAAAAAACAACTTTTATATATTTTTACAAACTTCTTCCGCTGGTCCACTATATATATATTATACTCTTGATAACTAATAACTCATAAACAAAATACAATCTCAAATGTACAATAAAAAATGCAAACAAAAAATTTACAAAAAAAAAAAAAGAAAATGCATGGTAGTTGAATTTAGAAAATACCCCCTCACGGTTTTCGTTTTGTCTGAATACGACACCACAATTGCCTGTTGTTTTTTGCCCCCCTCCATCGTTACACCCGAATTGTGCACATATCTAAAGTTTCACCAACAGCCGATACAATCTTGGGACGGCACAGCACAATGGAAATACGATCGATCCACCTGGGTGGCCTGTTTCATGCCGAGGAGGAAATCCAAATGACATCGACAATGCCTAATTTTGTGGGACAAATGCAAGGATTCGTTTACAATGGGCACAGGTAAACAGTAGAGCGTCATGTATTGATAGATTCAGCCATTAATATTATTGTCACACAGATATATTGATTTGGTACGATCATTGGGCCCTGAATTGGCGGCGCTTCCGATGACCACGTTCAAACTAACCGCGCGCTTCGTAAACTCGCCACTGGCTAATCCTTATCATGCGGCCACATTCCGTTCGAAGCATTCCTATGTGGGTCTGCCGATGCTTAAAGCTTACTCGACGATATCAATTGATTTCCGGTTCAAGACGCTCGAGGCCAACGGTTTGTTGCTGTTTAATGGCGGCCGACGTTCGGATTTTATTGCCGCCGAACTGGTCAATGGGCATGTGCATTACATTTTTGATTTGGGCGACGGGCCCATCACATTGCGTGACAAGTCTCGAATTCATATGAACGACAATCGATGGCATACCGTAACTATTCGGCGGCCAGGTCCCAAAACGCATACACTCATCGTTGATGACACTATTGAGGTGTACAATGCACCGGGAAACAATATGCACATGGAACTGGACGGAATCCTTTATATTGGTGGCGTATTTAAAGATACGTACTCCAAGCTGCCGCCGTCAGTGTCGTCGCGCAGCGGCTTCGAGGGATGCATTGCTTCAATGGATTTAATTGATTCATCGCCGAATCTTATTGACGATGCAGTCGTTCCCAGCTCATTGGTTGTGAGCGGATGCGAAGGGCCGACCAAATGCAGTCAAAATGCGTGCGCCAATCGCGGCGTGTGTGTGCAACAATGGAATGCATATGCATGCGAATGCGATACAACATCATATACTGGTCCAACATGTTATGACGGTATAAGTTTGCATATTGATTCGCATTAATCCAAATTCATACAAACTAATTGCATTTCCATTTGCCACGAAACAATAGAGTCCGTTGCTTACGAATTTGGAGCAAACAAAGGCATAATTCAGTACACATTCCCCCCTGGACAGCAGCCGGACACAGAGGAGGACTCAATCGCATTGGGCTTCATCACCATGAAATCTGATGCAGTGCTATTGCGAATCGAAAGCTCCACCACACAGGACTACATGGAGTTGGAGCTGGTAATTGGTTTTGATTGCACAATAACTTGCGCGTTATTTTATTGAAAATCAATTAATCAGGTCGAGGGCAACATATTTATGGTGTACAATGTGGGCTCTCACGACCTACCCCTGGGCGAAATTGGGGTACGTGTCAACGACAATAACTACCATGTTGTCCGCTTCCAACGATTCGCCGGTAATGCAACTCTTCAGCTAGACGACTACAATGTACAAACTCTTCATCCTCAAGGTGATTACATTTTTATGCTGCAATGATTCGCCATTAATCTTTTAAAATGCACTTGTTGTGTGTACATAGGCCATCAATCGACCATGTTCAATACCATGTCCAATATACAAGTGGGAGGAAAGACCAGCCGCAACAATCGCTTCCGCATTGAACGTCCCTTCTCGGGCGTTGTGGCTGGGTTGTCAGTGAATCGTTTGCGTGTGCTTGACCTGGCGGCTGAGCGTGACCCCAATGTGGCTGTTCGCGGCGATGTTCAATTGGTAACGGGAGTATTAGATAGAAATGATCTTCAAAGAATGCAGCAGGTTAGGACTATGTTTTGAGAACTAAAACACTATAAACATAACCAATTTCCAGAATACTGACTAAGTGTGTGTAATGTGGTTTCGGTATTCAGTTAATTGGAATCTTTATGAAAATCTTGAAATGTGTTTGTTCTTTGCGTTCTTGTCTTAAATATAATTAACATTTGTGTGAGTCGTTTGCCTTGCGTACACACACACACGTGAAGATTCCCATTTAAACTAAAATGCAGCGAATACTTCATTAGTCTTTTAAAATTTTATTCAGTCTTTATGTAAATTTGGTGTTGTCGCGCACACAAATGTATGGTTAATTATGTGCACGGTATTATGTCTTGTAACATTTGGCTTCTTATTTATTTAAGTAAAAACACTATTGGCATAGAGCAGAGTTAATGGGACTCTTCACTTTGCTGTAATTTATTCTTTGAGATGCCATATTATAATCAAATACTTATTTGGATGTTGATGCATTTGGTAATGAATTTTATTGTGTGTTATGTTGAAAGTTCTAAAAATCATTCAAATCTTAAAGATTTCAACAAAAATTTGCATGATACGAAACACTTGTTTCAAATCAATTCAAAATCTGACGATATATGGTAGGGAAAACTATTTCTCTGGTCATGGAAACCGGCTGCAATCAGAATGAAAGATTTTCTAAGACAATTTAGAGTGTTTCCTTATTTCTTATTTTTCTTATTTAAATTGCACACTTTTCTATATAATTATTACCTACACCAAATTTATTGATTGTGATTTGTTATTTGTTATTATTATGTTTTTATTCTATGTTCTAATACACATTTTCTTTAAAATGCACACAAAAATACTATAACAAGTGGCAAATCTAAACGGTGGCTAATTCCAAAAATTAAGAAATGTTATTAAAATTTAAAAATTAACTGCATGTCATTTTTTAATCCGTTTCTTGAACATATGAGCTAAGACATGCGATGCGCTGAACAAAGCATAAGTCAACTGTAATACATTTTCACTAAACATTCCAGAAAAAAGACAAAATGTTAAAAAAAAGTTTAAAAATTTGTCTCATGGAATCCATCAATATTTTTTTATTAAATGATTGTGTAAATGTTACATCAAGTATTCACATCTTGCGTGCAGAAAATCGCTCGGGAAACCAATTTATATAATTGGAATCGAAGACCATCAGGTAAAGGAACCTAGGCGTAAACCTAAGTATTATTAGGAGGCTTAGATATGAACCAATAGTGCTAAGTAAAGACAACAGTTAATAGCACAGTTGTTGCTATAAGTTATAAATACCAATTAAGCTGCTTCAAAATGTATGTCTTAAATAAAACTTAAGCTTATTTACTTAATTAGTTTTAAATCATACTAAGCTAAACATAATCATTTTATAAGATTAAAAGCTATTAAAAGATGAGCTACATTGGAATTAAGATGTAAACTGGAGATTATGTTGAAACTTGAAGTACTTGTCTAAAAATTGTGAACGATGCGCCACTTTTCACTGCACATTTTTAGTTACAGAATGACATAAACTATATTAAATTTGCATAACATCTGTTTATCTACAATTGCTGCAAATTAACTTAGAAGAAAACTAGTGACGTTACTTAATTTTATTCTCATGTCCTTTTTCTCATTTTCCATTATGCACATTGAATCACCCGGCATTTGCACTCGATGATTTGACCATCCAAACCAAAATCGCGCATGGAACAAATGCGCCCGTCGAGCAGACACCAGCGAGTGGCTACCCTGGTGTTATGGATGACTTGATATTCTCGGGCGCTGGTTCCGGATGCCGTGGTGATGACGAGGACGAATGCACACCACCATTTGAGTCGGGCAGCGGTGATGATTTGATAACGCCGGTTTATGTACCGCCAACAAAACAACCAACAACACCACAGAAAGAAAAGGAGACCAGCATCACCGAGCGAACATGTGATGACGAGGATTGTGTGCACGGCTCAGGGGATTCGGGTGAGGTCACCGAAACGTTCACATCAAGCACATCCAAGGGCACTGGTAAGCATCAAGCCTCACACTTTGTTCAATTTCTAATACCTGCTATCAGCACCCTGTGTGGACAAATGTTAAAATGCTTCTTCTAATTTTCCTCAATAACCACCACCACCACCACCACACAAAACCAATCCTCCCAAAAACAAAAAAAAAAAACAAATCCTCACACTCAGCAGAGACAAGCCCTGACACGATTTCATCGACAGCTGGAGAAACAGAGAAGCAACGCACTGACGGCACCACCACTACCGTTGAGCAGGAGACCACCAGCACCACAGTTGGTGGTAGCAGCAGCAGTAGCAGCAGTAGCGCCACCAGTGTCGGCAGCAGCAGCACCACCAGTGTGGGCACTTCGTTCATGCCGTCAACACCATCCATCGGCACATCGTCCACATCTCGGGGTACGACGCCATCAATGAGCACGCCCGGCATAACATATACGGCAACCACGCAACACGTCGATACCACAGTTCCTGATAGAGAAACCACATATCCTCACAATCCCAGCACACCAGAAATTGAGCGAACCTCCACCGCCGAAACGGATCCGCCGGCTCCAGAGCCTGAACCGGAGACCCCATACTATCCACAGCCAGCACCACCACCGCCACCACCACAGTACACGCCCCGGCCTAAGAACAAGGGTGGCCGTATTAATTCCGAGGCCGAGGAGCGCACCGCCATGATCATTGGCATCGTGGCGGGCGCTCTCATTGCCGTCATTCTGGTCATTCTGCTGGTGTTGTGGTTCAAGCAGACTGGCGATCGCGCTTATAAAAGCGAGACAGACAAAAGCGGCAGTTACGGCCAAGGGCCGAACGCTGCTCTGCTGGGCAACATCAGCTCCAATGGGTCACACAATCATACACTACAGACTAATGGATCTAGTGCACCGCTCAATGGTGCCCTCCACAATGGCAATGGCGACAAGTACCAGGGGTCCGGTGGAACAGTGGCGTCCAAGCCTAAAAAGCGTGACTCTAAAGACATCAAAGAGTGGTATGTTTAGAAACGCTTTAAGGACATCCATTATCTTTTTCGTAATGTTCCTTACATTTCTATTCATATGAATATGTACTATTGACGTTAAGTAAATGTGGACAGTACCAGTTCACAAGTACAGTTTAAAAGTTTAAAAAATCGCAAACGCCGACAAAATACCCAGAATAAAAACCACCCCCATCCTGTTGTTCATGCAAGAATACTGTTGTATCCGTATTTAATGTAGCCAGGAAAAGTTTGGTGACAGGCCCAAGGGCTCTAAATTGGAGAGTTATCGAAAATCATATACGCGTTGTTGCTTGTTTCCGAATTAATATTTATAAATTAAAAAAATATATTGAAAAAGTCAAGACAAAACCGTGAACGTGGAATAGATTTAGTTTGTTTTTTTTTTTTTTGGTAAAAGTTAAGTATATGTGGATTGTGGTTAAGTGGTGCTGTATGTTATAATACAAAATGAAAACATGAATTAAAATTGCAAAACTTAGATTTTAAATAAATAGAATTGTACCGAATGTTACGGTATCTGCTGCAAAAGTATTGCCAAAGTACTGGAGATTACTGAAGTTGGCATTTCGTTACACTAATTATTCCTTCAATGAGTCATTAACACTACTGTTCAATTTCTTAATATCCAGGCACTTTGGCAATAGGTACATTAAAATGCATAAACTAATTATAGTATAATTTTAAATGTTCCGTTTGTAATATAAAGTTAATAGCGTAGAGGATTTAATTTGTTGTAGGAAATAATAAATATATAAGATCGACGCTAACTTTAACCATAAGCTAGAATCAACAAGTTAATATTAATTAATTTTAGTTAAGTTTTAGATCGTGATAGTTAAATTAAATCTAGGAAAATAATATGTAATTACCTGTAACAGTAAAGTATATATAATGAAGACCCTGAATCTGTTCCAGAAATACTCAATTTATTTAAAGATTTAAAATTAAATTATATAATTAATGCATAAATCATATTTAATGTGATTTTAAATGGCACAAATACTAACGAAATTTGTTTTCCCTTTGGAATTATAAAATTGTATTTAAATCGGACATGCTCTTTAACAAGAAATCTACTATTTAATTAAGATCTCAACCAACATATTATGTCTAATTAACAAAAACAAATCCAAGATGAAACGCAAATCGTTAATTGCAATTGAATATTTTTTTGGTTTATCACTTGTTCCTCTTTCACATTACCTAAATCAATTTTTTTTATGAAAAACAGTTACCACAACAAAAATGAGCAAAAAGTCCGAGTAAATAGTTTAAAATCTAAATTTAAAAGAAACTTCTCTCTTCGTTTAATATAAACCAATATTGCAATTATTTTCAAAACCTTCCAATCCATCCCAAAAATCGCGAAAACCTAGCCCAATTTTCGGTGCAATCGATTCTCGCCTAATCAAAAAAAACTGGAACCACTTTTTGAATTTTAACTCTACTCTTTAAAAATATAGTTATATATTCTTCTCTACATCCAACCAATCCTATGAGGTAATCTTTAAAACACATAAAATAGTTACCATGGACATTTCACACAAAAAAAAAAGACGATTAATGTTAGCAAGGGCATGATGTTAGGGTGAGATGGAGGAGGAGTTTAAGAACAATCAATCAAGCAAATGAAGTACTCGATGCCAATAAAAACGTTCTATCAAAAAGACATATCAAAGAGTCCTTTCTCTTGAACTAATTTACAATTTGAAACATACTATTTCGCTCTGCCAACATTCATGGTTCATTTTTTTTTTTTTTATATAATTTAATTTGTCTGCGGTATATTTGTTGGATTTTTTGAATAACTACAAATGATCTGCAC
This sequence comes from Sylvicola fuscatus, assembly GCA_026546915.1. Taxonomy (NCBI): domain Eukaryota; kingdom Metazoa; phylum Arthropoda; class Insecta; order Diptera; family Anisopodidae; genus Sylvicola; species Sylvicola fuscatus. The sequence continues at coordinate 2,316 of JANSTS010004543.1, read as the reverse complement.
AATTTAATACATCACAATAAACAGGAAGGACGTTAGCATTGGCGTCGCGTTACATTGCGTTGCGTTGGAATTTGATGCAACTAAATTTAGTGCTACTACTTCATCTGTTGGGCGTAACTTTAACTTTTATGTTTTTATATACGTTTTTTTTCCTGATGGTTACAAGCTTTCACAAAAGGCATACAATTTATGCTGCTTCAAATTCCATCATCCACAGAAAACAGAACTGATAATGTTTACATAAAGAGAGAATCATAAAAAGCCATATCAGTTAAATACAAGTTTTTTGCATTCTTTAGTCTACATTTAATTAAATCTAAATCCCCTTTTTAGGAACTATATATTAATAATAGGCCAATTGAGTCATTGAATTTCTGAATATCACATTTATGCCACAGTCTACGAGAGAAGCATCCCCAACTGGATGCAACATCTTCCATATATGTATATATACATATATATAAACTGTACGTTGCTTGCGCTTCAATTTTCCTTAAAAAAAAAATGAAAACATTTTCTGACTTACTAATCTCAATTAAACGAACAATTGTAATCACAATTTGTACACACAAACAACACATAATGACTGTTGTGCATTTAATTTGAGTTGCAATTGTGATATATTTATTATTTTGCACTGGAATGCACCAATTGCAGCTCGTTGACGTGGTACTGTACTATATCTATACAATGTCGCGTGCTTTAGTGTGTTTTTTTGGACTGATTCATTCAAATTATTTAGCATAAAGCATATACGATTGATACAAAAAACATGCAACATTTGTATATTTTTCAATACATTTAACATATTGGCGTTGGACTGCAAATTGTGTAATATATATAAATATTAATGAATTAGTTATTATTTAAGTATGATAAAAGAAATACTATGTAAAAGTAGTTAAGTTTTCTGTTATTCTTTTCGCGTACTAACTATTATTGGAAATAAATCATTTTAAATGACTGTAATGTTAAGAGACAATGTTGATAGATATATATACACACATATATATATATATATATATATATATACTGAAATATACGACTATAAGTAAATGCAAGGATCTCGCACGTCTGTAAAGTGTGAATGGCATTTGCTCATTGCGTTCTGAACTCTAGCACTCCGGCAAATTTTGTCAAAAGACGTTCGTTTATTTAAAATTCAATACTAGAATTTATATTCACCAGAAAGGAATTTTAATTTTGTTACAAGTAAATAGAAATGTTGTTTCGTTAGTAAGAAAAGTAACCAAATGAACAAACAATTATTATTGTACGAACTTAAATTGTACCCATGAAAATAGATTTATTATTTATTTATATAAATTATAATAATATGAAAACTGATAAAAATTATTTTACGATTGTTTTTTCGATTTATTCAATTTTTCAGACTGGATTTCCAACTTTTTTTTTGCAAATGTTAAATATTGTAGTTAGAAACTTTAGAGTAGATCAATTTTTAACTGAAACTTTAAAACAAATTTCTCTTTAAATTAGCATTATATTTTCAGATTTATTTTTTCACGAATAACAAAACTTTAAGCAAATTAAGGAGATGTAAGTATAGCTTTTATAAACGTATTGTTACAGGTTAATATTAGTCCTTTTATATCTTTGACCTAAGCAAGTCGTTATTGTTGAGACATTTAAAAGGCTTATAGTGGGGACACAAAACTATAAAATAACGCCTGCATCGCAGCAATTTTAGTAGAACCTTTTAAATGTACATGAAAATGTGCGAACTTAACTCTATTTCCATGTCTATAAATACTCGTCGTAATCAAAAAGAGCTAGCAGTTGGGCTCCAGACTGCGTGGGGGTTGGACGTCTGGGAGCTCTGGGGCTCAGTCTGAGTCCTCGAACTAGGACTGGGGGACCCAGTCCGAATTCTGGGATTTGGTCTGAGTCTGGAGATTGGGGTGGGACTCCCTGGTATGGGATTCCCAATTCCAGTTTCAGGATGAGGACTAAGGATGACAGTCCTTGCTCTGGAATTGGAATTGGGAGTCGTTTACCGGAGTGGGAGACTCAGTTCACCTCCGGGGATTGGTTCTGGGGGACTCAGGCCAATCTTTCGGACTGTGATTGGGTCTGGGAATGGGGAGGGAACTTCCAGGATTAGGACTCCTAATCCCAGTTTGAGGTCTGTCCTGAAACTGGGATTAGAAGTCGTAGCATTGGAAGCGAATATGTGGTTATATCCAAAACAAGCCACGCCCACAAAATGGCAGTTGTATTTTATGGGCGTGGCTTGTTTTGAATAAAATCAATTGTGGGCGTGTCTAAAGAATGACACGCCCACAAAATGGGCGT
>JANSTS010004510.1:14019-27066 GCA_026546915.1 Sylvicola fuscatus | reverse complement strand
TGTTTAAGGTTGTCGAATGGCTGGTAATAAGAAATTTCTTGGTAGTGTGAGATTTCCAGCTCGGAGAGTTGCATAATAATTTGTTCGGTTCGTTTGAAAATATTATTTACATAACTATTCCAAAGGTACAATCGTAGTTTATGATGCTTAATTTATATTAAATATTTAATTGGAGGATCCTATCAACTCAAATATTTATATTTATTGCAATCTTACAAAGTGGACAGGTTTCATAGACTTCAAATATTAATTTTTTGAGTCAACATCTAGTAATGTCGTTTTCATGGTAATTTTCAATAGTAAATTTTACATAATTAAACTTTTTCGATACATATTTTAGAATATCGTACAAGATAAGGATAAATAAATATTTTCTGGTGTTTCTTGATCACATTCCTTAACTCAGAAAGCTAGGTAAACAAAAAATTCCCCATAGACAATCGCGTTTTCGTTGCTTTCCCAGTTACTTATAAAAACAGAATATATTAACGAGACGTGTAAACTGTGACACATCTCAATTCTCTGATCATGCATGCGACGTACGTTAACGCAATATCGAGCACATGCCTTTTCAAAACACATTAATTAAAAATTGCTTTGACATAAAATTAACATGTTCGAGTTTCAGTTCACTTTACTCATATCACGTTCACATACTATATTATATATCACGCAGCTTTATACACGCGTATCTAAATATAGAATAAGTAGAGATAATGAATGGAAATTTTCGATATTTTAAGCCCGCCTATTTAGAGGTAACCGGCATTTTTTGTCTGAAATCAAGGTAAAATAATTGCGGAATTGCTGCCCCTTAAAATGGTAGAAATACAATAGGACCGTGACCATTCTGAAATGGTCGGTAAAGCAATTCAATATTTTCACACCATACGTGTTTTATGCTGCATTTTATGTACATTTATCTCAAATGGTTTGTCTGAACTCCTCACGCGCCCACACAAATTAACATCCATACAAGTGTCAAAATATGTTTGTTTTTTTCTTTGGATCTACAGTCGTTCATTGGCCTAATTTGGCAAGTTTGATCAAATAATTATATTTTCTGTCTGCGATTATTATTTAATAAATAGAAACTATAGGAAGTCTCTAATTATTATGAATTTAATAAATTATGTTTGAATTTTCTGCAGTCTGCACATTAATAGAAATTGATTTCAAAAGTGTAAATAAGTGGAATTGAATACATACTTAATTTCAATACCGAAATGTAAAATCCTGATCGTTAGACTTCCACGAAAAACCTCTCGTATTATTCAAATACGAATATTTGTCGTTTTCAATGACTTTGACACGGATTATGAATCCAGTAACGAACAAGATTGCTTATTCTGTATTAACCTTAAGATGAGTTTCGATAAATCAGCGACAATTATGCAGCAATTGTCGTGCATATTTAAAATTAACATAAACAACATTGTCGCGTTAGTTATGGATTTTGGGTGGGCGGATGTCATGGCCGAACAGTTGTTTAATGTTCAAAGATTACAACGATTTTCTCACTGCTATAGGTGATTTGCAATGCTAAAAAGATACTTGACGCATAGTAAATAATTAATGAATAAGTACAATGCAAATTTTAATTTTTTTTTATTAATTCTTGAATCAAAACACATTATTTTCATTATTTGAAACACGAATTTACATTGTTTCAATCAATTTAGGCATCCTACATGATTGTAGACGAAATGCACGAAGAGCATCCCGAGCTTTTAAAAGATCAATACTGGGAAGAGGTGGTGCCCAAAGATCTTCCATACACAGTCGCCTCAGAACACTATCGCAAGAACGAGCCCAAAGGTTCGGCCGAACTCTACAAGGTGAAAACCTCGGAACAAATGTACGCCAACATAATGCCATCGAAGAGAAATGTGACTGATGATGTGTACGCTGATTATGTGAGTATACTGTTTTCACAGACTCAAATCAAACATACATGTAATATGTACTAATGAATATTAAATTATGATAAATCCGCATATGCAGGAAAGCGTTGACACGCCGATGGTGGAACGGCGAAAGAATTGGTTCAGTCGTCAAATAACTCGTATGGGCTCCGTTAGAAGTTCATCGACCGCCTATTCGTCCGGCGGTTTGTTCAACCGTAATCGACTCAACTCAGTGTATTCCAGTCCAGAGGCGGGTCTAGGCCATTTGGGACCATCAGGGCCACCGTCGCAGAAGATGAGTCTCTATGATAAATTTGTTGGCAGAAAATCTGTGCGTCAACAGAGACAACTTATGAAACAGAGTAAGCTATTGACTTAAAGATGCATCAAGGTGATGATGAGTCAAGTTCATATATATGAATCTGTTTGATTTTCATTAAAAACGAGAAAAGGTGATAATTAGGAGGTTTTTTTTTCTCGATATTAGACACTTTTAGAGAGATGATTCGCCTCAAATTATCTTCAAAAGTGAAATATGTCATCGATTAATGTTTATATGCTAAAAAAATTATCATATGTGGATCAGTTTAGCATGTAAATTTAATATATAATTTTATAAAAAGCAAATCATTAGGCAAAACCATTTGTTTTGAACAGAAAAAGAGTAAAAAATCAATTAATTTAACAAAACCTTAAACTTTCAGACTCAAAAATTAGTGCAAATGGTTCTGTAATATCTGGAGCTCCACTAAAAAATCGACCCCGCATCCCAACACCAGATGTAACCAAGGAGAGTATTGAAAAAGAGAATCGCTTTAACGGAGTCTCAACGACAACGCCGTCAATAGCCACAGGAGTTGCCTTAATGACACAACAACTGGCAAACGCTCCATCAATGTACAATCCTTCAACCGATTTGCCGGTGGTCGGAACCCTTCTTCTTACACCTATCAAAGAAATGGATTCGTCAGGCTCCGGCAATAATACTCTGCAGCCCGGACATCCAACTACAGCTGCCTTGGCAAAAGCTGTACTTCCTAAATCACTGCAGGCGGCCGGATTTGGCAGCGCAAGTCCATCATTTGCAAGAATAGCAGGTCAAACATCCAACGGCGTTAGGACACCAGGAAGTGAAATGCCCATTTCAATGATGTTCCCTACATCGGTAGCAACAACCGGACAAGTTACAACACTTCCGATGACCTTCCAAACGAACACTTCCAGTATAATGGTTACGGAACTGCCGGCAGACAGTGCGAACGTTGTCACCTCGGTTGCTTCCTCTGGTACCATACCAATGAAATTCCAGACAAACGCGCCAAGTTTAATGGTAACTGAACTACCTGCTGATAGTGGCGACGCAGTCACATCAGTAACACCCACAGGACATGTGTCTACATTGTCGATGCCATTCCAGGCGAATACTTCCAGTGTATTAGTGACGGAGTTGCCGGCCGACAGTACGGACGCTGTTACTACTAAAGAAGTGTTGTCACGAATGAGCAGCTCCATGACTACGGGTTCAATGGATGAAACGACTGAGAGACACTCAATGGATGAGGCGAAAGTAAATGAATCGGCAAAGAGTTCGTCTGCTTCGGCTCCATCCACAATGACCAAGGCAAAAACGGATGCCAATCATACAGAAGTTTATGTTTAAGCTATATGTTTTTATTTTTATGATCATCTCTACATTATGCGTATTAAGAGGAAGCAATAAGATAGTTTGGGTCAGATCTTGTCTTCAAAATGAAAATGTGAACAAATTCAATTTCTTTTAATTATTTATAAGCTGTTGTTGACGAGAACATCTAAAACATTGCATTTTGAGTGAAAATGGATATTACCATGGCTGTTGCATTATACTATAGAGAAAGCTTCAAACATTGCGATTAGTTGTTTTGTTATTGTTGCATTTGAATAAGCTTGATTTAAATTTGTAGATAGAATTTTTGAAATGAATAAATATTGTCTGAATATAATATAAAATGTATGGGAACTTGGCAGACATTTGTGATATTTTAACTGTTTTTAAATGAATTCCACAATAATTATATGATAGGTTTTTGTTCGGGGGCAATCTTGAATACTGAAGCAAATTATGTCAAAAAATGATTTAATTATTTTATATTTTTTAAATAAACACTAAAAATTCTAAACTTATAATTATCATTAAAATAAAATTTGCTTAAAGGCAACTAAATATATAGTTATTGTATGACATTGTATATGTAAATATAAAGAATCAAATCAAGGCGATTATAAAAGGAATTGGGCCATAATTAGTAGATAAATTAGATTTTTGTTTTATATATGTTTACCTACATAAAATAAACACACATTTTCAATTTCCGACTTTATCCGCTTATTTCAAATCCTCACATCTGACTTGCACCAGTTTGGCGTACAGGCCATCCATAGCCATTAGCTCAGCATGGGTGCCCTTCTCATGGATTATACCATTTTGCACCACACAGATGATATCGGCATTCTGAATAGAACTGAGTCGATGGGTGATTATTATGCACGTGCGTCCAGATCGAGCCAGATCCAAAGCTTGCTGTACAGCTTTTTCACTTTGAATGTCAAGGGCTGACGTAGCCTCATCCAATAAAAGAACTTTTGGATTTCGAATCAGTGCTCTAGCAATGGCAATACGCTGTTTCTGCCCTCCAGATAATTGAGCTCCGCTCGTTCCCAAATTTGTGTCATAGCCATTCGGTAAAGAAACAATGAAGCTGTGAATGTTGGCCATTTTGGCGGCGTCCACGATTTCAGCAATAGGAATTTGACGAGTGTTATCACCGTACGCAATGTTTTCTGCAATAGTTCTGTCAAAAAGCACTGGCTCCTGAGACACTAATCCCAATTTGGCACGAAGGTCTTTCAACGTTATATCAGCTGTGATTTCATCTTCACCGATGTTCTGTAAATAAAATGAGAAAGTTAAATAACTTAATTATTTATTTTTTTGATAATATGGGCACATACAATTCGTCCATTATCCGCATCATAAAATCGCTGAAGCAATCGAATGCAAGTTGACTTGCCGCATCCTGAATTGCCAACCAATGCAATGGTTAGACCTTGAGGCACATCCAAGTCAAATCCTTGTAAAATTGGTATATCAGGTCGTTTCGGGTATCGGAATTGCACAGATGAGTACACAACATTGCTGTCAACGTCTGGAACTTTTTTACTATCCTCAGGTAACATATCTCGAATCCTTGGACGACGGTCAAGCATTTTGAAAAGTCGATGGCCAGCAACGAAAGCGGATGTAAATGACGGAGCATATGCCAGTGATTGTCCAATAATAATCGTTACGTAAAGTAAAGACTCTGTAGTTTTTATGATGTCTCCGTAATGAACTCCTTCGTTAGCCACCAAAAGACCGCCATAATAGAGAGCCACAGCATATCCGAATAGCGGAATTGATTGACCAGAAGAGTAGATAGTTCCTCGATACATTAATTTGCGACGAACAGTAGCCTCAATTTTATGGATTTCTGTACAGAATCGAGAAATTACTGGAGACTCTTGTCCTGAAAAGATGAAGATTTAACATTAAATGTCATCCACAAATATATTAAATTACTTAAGCAAGCAACAGTCCTGATATTTGTGATTGCTTCAGTAGCGATTTTTGAAGCTTCTTCAATCATTGACTTCTCAATGATTTGTGTTTTTGCCATGTGTCTTTAAAGGAAGCAAATATTAAGATCAAGAAGTTAAGTAAGATACTAATAAAGACAACACTTTACTTTGCTTCATAAATATAAGACGTCACTACAAAGGGTACAGTCGATAGACAAACCAGAGCCAATTTCCAGTTATATCCGAAAGCACTGCACATTCCTAAGATTACAGTCGCAATCGATTGGACTATGCCACTCATCGGATATCCGATGGCGCCCTGGACATTAGCAGTATCTCCAGCAATTCTCGAAGTTAAAGCCCCAACGCTATTGCATTCTTCATCATACCATCCGATTTCCTGTTGCATTATGGCGGCGAACACCATAGAGCGGATACGTGATGCGAATTTTATACCTGACCAATTAACAAGATGCGTCTGCAAGGCGCACGCCAATCCTGTTATTATGCCAATAACCAATAAACTGATTGTGAGTTTATTGGTGTTATCTATTATAACTTGCGCGTCGCGTTCAGACATTGTAGAATAGAGTTCCCCAAGAATTATAGCGAATGCAGGATAAGAAGCACCAGCAAGAATTCCAGCTAAAATTGAGACAAACAGTGCGAGCCATTCCGGATAGGCGATAACAAGAAGTCGACCAAAGGTTGAGGATTTACTAAATTCGTCTTCTTCGTTGTAATCCTGTTCTTGTTCCTTGTATGGAACTGTAAACAAAATGGATTATGTTTTGACAAGCGATAATCGTCTCTCACTCACCAGGAATAAAACGAACGTGATGTCCTGAATGCTTAGAATCATTAGAATGGTTCAGCATTTCCTTAATCTCTTTCTCACTTGTAAAATTATCCTTTTCATTGTCATCCGTGCCATTGACCACATTCTGTTCGAAAAGTTCATCATTTTCCAATGTGCCAGCATTTACCATATTAAAGTAGTTGCCTTTGAGCGCAATTAACTCCTCGTGGGTTCCATCTTCTACAATTTTACCTTTGCTTACAAAGAGGATTCGATCAGCGTTACGAATGGCGGATAATCTGTGTGAAACAATGATCGTAGTTCTTGTTTTACGACATTTGTCCAGCGCTTCCATCACACCCTTTTCGGCATGAGAGTCAAGGGCTGAAGTGGCTTCATCAAGAAGAAGGATTTTTGGATTTTGGATAAATGCACGTGCAATTGCAATACGTTGTTTTTGACCCCCAGAGAGTTGAGCGCCACGTTCGCCAACCATTGTTCCGTAACTCTTCAAATTTCAACATTTACACATGTTTAAAACATTTAGAACAAAAATTGAAAATACTCTTCAGTTTACCTCAGGTAATTTTATAATAAAGTGATGGGCGCCCGCAGAACGTGCAGCATCCTCAATTTCTCTTCGAGTTGCATCAGGTTTACCATATCTAATGTTATCCTCTGTAAATAAATGTCCACATAAATATCATTGAGTCCGTTTTTAATTTATTTTTTACCAATTGTCGTCGCAAACAGGACTGGTTCCTGTCTGACAACAGCAATATTAGATCTTAACCAATTAATATTAAAATCTTTAATATTATGACCATCTATCATGACCATGCCCGAGGTGACATCGTAAAACCGTTGGAGTAGATGTAGGCATGATGACTTTCCATTTCCAGAATTGCCAACCAGTGCAATAGTTTGGCCTGCATTTAGGCTCACATTAAGTTTATCAAGAATCTAAACAAAAATTATATATGTTAGAGCTATCGCATATTCATTAAGTCTAATACCAAAAGAGTACCACAACATCTGGTCGAGATGGATAGTGAAAACAGACATCTTTGAAGACTACATCACCCTTTAATCCATAAGTTATGATTTTTCCACCCAAAGAAAGTGAATCAATTTCAGAAACACGATCGATGATCCTGAAAATTTGAGCTGCTGCTCCTTTAGCGGTTGAAAATGTCTCCAAGAATATGGAACCTCTTGCGATGTTATCAGCAGAGCATAGCAGACCAAAAGACACGATCATTAAAACGGTGGACGTGTACTCCTTCTCCAAAGCAAAACGATCCTTCAATACTAAATTGGTGCCATACCAAAATGTTAGTCCAGTACTAGCGAAGAAGAGGCACCGAACTAAACCTTCCCCAATGCCTGAAACCAGTCCTCGCCGTCGACCAGCAATTTGGGCTGGCCCCAACATATTTTTATATCTTTCACTTTCTTTTTCTTCCCCACCAAAAGAAATAACGGTTCGAATGGCGGCAAGGACTTCCTCCACAATTGTACCAGCTTTTGAGTAGCCAGACATCTCCTCTTCTGTGAGTTTGGCTTGATACTAGTATTTAAAGTTAATTTTCTTTTTTTGTGTGTGTAGTTTTAAAATTAAAATTACCTTTGTAACAAATATATTTATAATAGAAACAACTGGAACATAAGCGATTACAACCAACGTCAATTCCCATCCATAGAGGAACGAAATGAGCAGACAGAATACAACACTTATCATAAGATGCAAAAAGTGCGCCACCTTTTCTCCGATTCCCTCCCGAATTTTTTCAACATCACTTTTGAAACATTAAACAGCATGATTTTCATACAAAACAAAAAAATACAAAAAAACAAATCTCACTCGGTCAATCTAGTTCCAATGCTGTTTCCACCAGTGACATCGAACCATCCAATTTCTTGCCTTAAAATTGAATTGAAGAACCTTGTCCTAATTCTAGTTACTTGTTTCAAGGCTGTATAATTAAAGAGGTCAACGCTAATGATGCCCGCAATGAACTGGATTCCAGCAGTCAATCCCATCAGAATGCCATAGGAGACCGAATCATTAATGATCTCAATTCGATTTTCCTCGACCGTTCCGTTGGTACTGTTATGGGATGAGCGCGTGGCAAATGAATAATATTAAATTTGTTGGTTTGCTATGCGCCGTTTATTGAATATCTTGGCCTCGCCTATGAATACTTACATAACATTGCCACCACCCAAAAGTTGTAAGAAAATTGTCTTAGAACTGGTACCGATGCGGTAATTGCGATCAATCAGTAGGGTCGTGAATTCACCGTAAACCATGAGCATCAGTGGCATTGAAAAAGCTTTAAAGAGTGAAAACACGATTCCCAGGAAAATGAGAATGCGCTCAAAGTTGCTTGCAAAGCGATACTGCAATACGTATGAAAGAAAAGCAGTTAGAAGCAGTTATTTTCAAACATTTTATAATATCACATACCAAATGAAAATATCCAAATTGTTTTTCATTTTGATTTTTTTCACTTTCCACTTTTGTTGGTTTTTTTTTGCAGGTCCTTAAATATAAGAATTTAATAAGATTATAAACCAACTTTTTTGTAATAACTCACATTCTACGATTCTATGATTTATATCTTCACGAAATTGCCAGAAAATTCAATAAAACACTAAATTGAATAAAATTGCACTGAATTTCAAAGACAATAAAATATTCCTGGAACTTTAAGTCCAATCACAGTTAGGTGTCTGCACTCGCCACTTGTTGATAGATATCTGCGATCTTTTTGAAATCGAAGACCCCAAATAGCTTGATCATTGCCAATTGTCTTGCGTATGAATTCTTCAATTAAGCGAATTGATTTGAGATACACGAGCAGCAAGTGACGGAAAAGAGAAAAGTGTCCAAACAATGAATAAAACAACAACAAACAGCATGCCGGTTTAATTGATCGGCGGCTGCGAGCATCGAGTCCGCTCGTGATTTAATGACGTATGCTCAGCAACATAGTATACATATCTTGAAGGTCCAATCAGCAAGTGATACCATTGTTTGTAGAGTTCAAAAATAGTTTAAAATGCATATTATCAATTGAGTGATTAATAATAAATTACCTGCATCAACCTAGATTCATTACTTGTAAAGGAAAAACGAATGACATGGAGATCAATCTGAGGCGTATAAAATATAAATATTGTTTTGCAAAATTGTGTTTTTGATCATGCTGTTAAACTTAACAAAAAAAATTGCTAACTAGTTCTTAAGTTCAAATAACCTTGAACAAATTTAGCTAGAATTAGTGGAAATGGTGAGTGTTTCTAACATAACATCACACAACAATAAACAAAAAACAATTAAAATTAGGAGACATATTTATTATCAATATTATAAGTAAATCATAAACTATATTTATACAACAAACGTTCTCTCCCTATTTATGATACTTCTAATAATCACGCATTCTTTTCGCTCTCAAAATATATATTATGTAAGTCTTGATAAATGTCATTCTATGAGCGAACTAAATTACACAAAACGCTTTTGGTTATTTCATTTCAACACTTTAAGATTGCAAACTGATAAACTAATGATTAAAATCTGAGGGTTTATATGATTGAAACAGCAACAGAATAGAACAAAATTGAAAGCTAAGAAAATCTCGATCCTTCATTACAACGCGAAAGCGTTTTAAGAGAGGCTCACGATTATCAACAACACAAAGTGTAAATCGTAAAGACGAATGGATTTTTGAACAGTTTTTTTTTATAAAGTAAAGTGAAAAACCGAGAAAAACTTATTTTTTTAGCGAATTCATGTTATCTTATAAAACGAAGAAAAGAACGATATTCTCAATAAATGGGAACTGAATGGCACCAACATGTGGTGTGCTTAATCAATTTTAACGTTGGAGTAGATTTTCCGAACGAAGATGCTGGTACCAACGTAGCCAACTGTGCCGCAAATGATGCCCAGTGCTCCACTAAACAGCGCCATGTATCCAAAGTAAAACGAAGTCTGGAACAGGCCGTACATTCTGCAAAAAAAAAACGCCAATTAAACTGTGTAATTTTGAGAAAATTTGAGAAATCTACTCACTTTGTCTTAAAGAAAAAGTAATAAAAGGAATACATGTAGACGTAAATGGATGTAGACGCCGCCGACAGGAAGCTGGTCCACTGCCACCGATAGTCCTCTGCGTTCAGCAGGAAATACGTGCAGACAATGGTCACGCAAACAGTCACGATCATCAAGATAACGAAGACCAACAGCATGAAGCCATACACATAATAGATCTTGTAGGCCCAGAATGATGTGAAGATGAAATACATTTCGATGAAGATCGAGCCGAACGGCAAAATGCCGCCCATTAGGATGATGATTGCTGGCTCCATGAACCACTTCTTCTCAGGAATTGGACGGGGTACTGCGTTCACGCGACATGGGAAGTCAGGTTGGCCGTCTAAATTGCGGCCGACAACCGTGCCCACAAGCGTCAGTGGTAGAATGACGAAAATGCAAATGCATGTCACAGCAACCTGAAATAAGTCCCAGTTAGTGCGTCTGGAATTGATTGCATGCCAACTACTGATAAAATTTGAATTGTAATGGCCTTGATAATCGGTTCTTATCCGATTTTCTTAATAAGTAGAAATCTAAATCGATCACTACTCATACGGTCATAGAATTCAAACGATATTTTATACAAACAAAACGACGCGTCGCCCGAAATCTTATCAATTATCAATAATATTAGCAATAAATCAGTAAAAAAATGTCTCACCATAGTTCCGAACGGAATGGCCCTGGATGCATGATAATAAATGGCGATAAAATTAATGAAAAATGCTGTTCCGCAGACGAAGAATGGCAGCAAAAACGCCGACACCAACATCTGGCGAATCCAGACTTTCCCACCCAATCGTGAGTACAGTGAGCCACCGAAATAGCCATTTACCGGCGACGTGGCAGCGTACACGAATATAGCTGTAGATAGCAACGAGCCACGTCTAAAATAAGCCAAAAAGTAATTAAACATTGTATGCGTTAAAAAAGCTGTTTCAACACAGCTTAAGAATTGTCAAGGTTGTTTTATGACAAAATTCTTACTCGGTATAGAGTTCTCCAAAGATCGTAAACGTTATGACACAGAGGACAACTGTTGTCAATTGATAACCTGCCCCAACAAGAGCTGAGAAAAACAGGGAATGACTTGGAGTGCGAAAAACGTCACCATGCACTTGCTTCCATCCATACTCATCGCCCAAATCCCGTTCCTAGAAGGCAATTAAGAATAAATGCGAATTGTCAGTCAAGGTCAAATCTTCACATACCATATCATCCATTTCTTCGTCTTTACTATAACGAGCGTAGTCTTTTTTCAGTGTGCGCAATAAAATCATCGAGACCAGGCCTACCAAAAAGATGACCATCATGAAGCTGTTGAAAATGCTGAACCAGTGGATCTACAATTAAAATTTTTATAATTTTGTTCGGCGAATCCGTAGATTTTGAACAAACCCTATGTTGGAAAAAGACTGGATCCAGATATTTGTCGAATCGATCCTCAAACTTGACCGTACTAGGTGCGAATCTGACTTCATAACTAAACTTAATTTTTGCTCCAGGTGTCAATAGCTCCTTTCCTTGTGTGCTCAGCGTTATATCAACAATGCGATTGCCATTGTAGCCAATCTCAAACTTTTTGTGCGTGTAAATGTAATGTTGTTTTTTGTCATTGGGATCCTTCTCTCCGACCTTGCCCCAAATTGGCAATCCGTCAATGTACATTTGGTACCAATAGTCATTTTTAACAGCGTAGATGAATGCTTGCGTCTTCTCCTCTGTCAGTTCCACCATACAAATTTCGGTCGAAGAGACCTCGTCTAAAAGAAAAAAACGTTATTTGCAAGAGATCTACAGCAGTCGGGCGCACCAATTTACCTTTAAAGTCAATTTCATATCCGCTAAACTCCAGCTCAACACCCTGCAGCGCCTCACTAAGTGTTTCATGGTAATGATCGATGGAATGTTTTGCACCCATGCAAAAAGGCAGCGAAAAATAGGCGTACGTTTCCTGTCGGTTGTGGTACGGGCCCACGGTGTTCATCCACAGCACCACCTCCTCGTGATCACCATACTGAAACAAACGATGGTGTAATCAAATACTATAAAAGTGCCAACACAGCCGGCCGCTACATCCCAGCCCTGTTCGCCAACTTGTTGTCTACTCACAATATGATTGTGTTCGTCACTCTGCACCAAAACAGCACTAACAAGCACCACTAGCAGCCTAGCTAGGACCTTCATCTTTGCTACCCACCCAAATGATGACACGATAGCACGGAAATTTTCACGCCAAATTGACGGGACACTCCAGAATTTGGGCGAGAGGAAAGAAGAATTTTCAAAAACAAAATAGATGACGATAGGCCGTGCGAGTGAGACGACAGCAGCCCTGCAACTTCCACAATAGATTCGTGTTTTTCACAGATTTTCTAATAGAATCGGTGGTTTTCAAATCATCTTTGCGTATTTTGAGTGGACAATACTTCAATTTATTTGTGACAAACTGTCTACTCAAATTATTTCTGCAGTTAAATTATTTTTATTTGCAAAAACACGTCGCACAAAAATTATTTTCTAAACTATATATCTAACGTCTGTCCCTCTTTTCTTGTTGTTTTTGCCATATCGGCGGGATTCGCGTCGGTTGACAATTCTGAAGTTTACATTTTATATATATTTCACAAGAAGTC
>JANSTS010004510.1:0-13919 GCA_026546915.1 Sylvicola fuscatus | reverse complement strand
GGGAAAGAACTAAGACATGCAATTGGGAACTGGGCTGGAAGTGGTCATAGAGCTGGATTCGACTAGATTTACAAAAAGCACACAGCCTTGAAAGGATTGCAAATATTGGAAATGTAAGTAGAAACATTAACCACAATCTACTTTACCTAAACCGGATTTAATTTGCCAACATTGAGATTGATCTTAGATGATGATAAAAAGTATAAGGTTGTTAGTAACCACTTAGGCGTGGCCAAAATTGGCGATGCCCACAAAAGAGGAGTAACTTAAATGTGCCCATCCCAATCAATAATGGGAGTGGCCTCAATGTGACCACCAAAATATCTCAATATTATTATTCAATGTATTTATTGCTTACAAAAATGCATTTTTATCCGTCAAAGAATAAGAACTGTCTGCATTCCAAATTTGCGTCCAAGATATGTATGGACATGCTGGCATGAGGAATTTGCAATTTTATCTGTATGCCTATATTCCTTGCAAACAAATAAATTGTAATTCAAAAAATATTTTCGCATCTTAACGAAAAAAAAGGTAACTTAAAATTTTTTTTACAAATCCATCCGATAAAACGCAATCTCCAACTTGCATTCGCCATTTGCAGAACATTTACTTTACAGTTGAACTGAATCACGACAAAAGGGTCGTAAAAATCTCCAATCAACTTGAGAAATTCCATAGCTACCATCTTTGTGCTGTTGGTTATTTCCTTTTTATAAACCATTTTCTGTCGCCACTCCTTCTGAAACGCTTATTAACCCATTTGTGTTTGGTCCTTTCCACAAAATTAAAATCACACAAAACAATTCAAAAACCTCTGCAAATTCCGTAGTCGGAAATTTGTGGTTTAGTCTGCTTTTTACTTATTAGTATCCAGATGGTGTGTTACTTTTCGCGAAAACTCAAGTACTCTGGAATGAAACTGGAAGTACTGCCAAAGTGTATTTTAATTAAGTATTCGTTTTGGAGCACACGTAAATTTATTTAGAAATATATTACGAACATTGGCTGAGACTTAATACATATAACTTTACACAGAACTCTTTCAATCTGTGTTCACCCGTCCAGACTCAAGAATTGCGCCCGTGCTTGCGGGGCAATTTACGTCATTGAATGGATGACATTCCAGTGTTGAACGTTTCACCAACTTGGTCCTTAGAACTTACGGGTATGTACAAAATTTTCAGCACAGCCACTTCACAATATCCTTGCACCCTCGCACACAACAAATTGGCCGCATGGATAGGCGGGATTCATTTGTCAAAAGCACGGTTATTTGCTTTCTCATCGTTTCCTTTTACTAATTTAGGGTCATTTCCTTGCCACTTGTTGATTACCTCCGTCTGTAATTAAAATTCAATAAAGAGTTGCGGTTCAATTGTTTGCGTAGAAGGAAAAGTCGCACAACTGCCATTTGTATAACTTGTAAAGTCGCATATACGGCTGTAATGCAAAGCATTAAGTTAAATATTAACAATTTTCACACGCCGACCTCACTTAAGGTGGCCGCCTATATGTTTCTAGGTATGTTTGGCGGTATAATATTGTTCCAAAACTACCTCAATTAAAATACAATTAAATCCAAATGGATTTGGTCGGGTCGAGGAAAGGAGCACTTACGAACGGACACTTCAAAGCGTATCATGAGCATAAATTACCGACTTGGATGCAGAATATGTTCATGTGAACGCCCGGGCCGGGCGCCCGGCAATCGGCATCCATTTACAGCGAGTGAGGTTGAGGGTGAAAATCAGGCGGCCGGATTAGGTAGGATTGTACATACGAACACGCACAAACTGGCAGAAGGACGGCCAGAAAGCTTAAAGAGGAACGAAAGCTCAGAAAATGATGAAAAATGATCAACTTCAGTATGTGACATTTTAGAACAATAATTTACATAAGAAATTACACATCAATCTATCAAAATGATAAATTTGTCAGCGCATTGGGGGCCGCTAAAGCTCGTCATGTATGTGCAGGATCATCAAGGGTTTGGGTGCAGTTTTTTGCCTGTTCGGTTTTACTTTCTTTTGGAGGCGGCCCACTTCTATATTCGGTGTAGTTAGTGCGGTTGGCTGTTGCACGATTTTTGTAGATTTCACATATGAATTGCTATTGGGAATGGGTGACAGTTGTCTCAAAGCTTTATCATGCTGGTGGATTGGCGGTGGCTCTTCTTCACCCCACACGTATATGTCACTGCAACCAGCAATAGGAGTCGTGCCAGCATAGCTAAAGCACGCTAATACATCTATACAATATATGATGGTGAAGCGGCATATGTGAGCACAAAGCGACAAGTGCAAACAGGACAAGACGACCCTAACCACAGGAGCGTCGTGGGCGGCGGTAGGTGGGTTGGGGTATAGTGGGAGGTAAAAAGGGATACAGCAATTTTCCGCACACATGATACATTGCATAATATAGGACATGTTGGATGGTATAAAAGCGAGCCTCAAGAGCCTTGAGTGTCACAGAAAGAAGAAATTTGTCATAAAACATCTCGACAAACACGTAAAAGGGCGGTCTCGGCAGACTCAGCGCGCGCACAAGTGATTAATTGCAAATTATTTTATCGTTGGTAAATTGAAATAAATAAAACCTGACACAGTGCATAAATAAAACTTGGTAAACAAGTAAAGCGGGTACATAAGCTCATCGCACCCACTCCTCTTTCGACAGTGCAACAGGGATGGTGGAGAAATTAAAAATGATAAAGCTTCAGCGGTTAGTGTTTATCCTGGCAATTTTCTGCTGCGTTGCGCTTGCACTCGAAGCTCCCGATGCCGTTAAAACTGACTTAATTGCTGGTTTTTTGAAAAACCACAAGCATATATTGGTGGCAACATATTTTGGGTGCAACGACTTGCTTCAGGTCGCGAAAGACATCATGGACGCCAACATATTCGTCAAAAGTATAGGTTTTGGGGCGAACGTAACTCTTGACATAGATCACATAATTCCTGTGACGCTTTTCCGGCAGTCCGTAATTTTAGATGTAGATTGCAATGACGGCGACGTCAAGAGGCTACTTCAAAAGGTAGAGTTTTTACGTATTTAATTTATTATAGAGAGATCATATTCATTGAGTGAAAACGCCGTCATCCATGTAATGTGGCTTAATCGCGTACAGTTCAGAATTTATGTTCGTAAATATCCTTTTTTTTTCCCATATATATATGTGTATGTGACAGGCTTCCGAGAGGAACATGTTCAACGAGTCTTACCATTGGCTGCTGGTGCAAGACGACACCACATCATCAACAATTTCGTCAAGTTTTCTCGACACACTTAACATCAATCTTAATTCAGAAATTATGTGGGCCATCCTGTCAGCGACAAACCGCTATAATTTGTATGATGTGTGGTATGACACAAATTCACTATCTCTAAGTGCGACTTGGACATGTCGCAACATAAATTAATGTGTAGTAATTTGCATGCAAAATGTCAAGGAATCCGTGTCATGCACTTGGTGGGGAAGTTAATGTGACAATGGTGGGCGCTTATTCAAGGGCAAGCGGCTTTGAGATGAGCGGCAGATTCCCTTCGACCATTATACGCCGAATAAATATGAAGAAGTTGGCAATTCGCTGTGGTGCCGTTGTAAGTAACATTTTTGTTTTATGTAACTACAAGAAAGTTAATAAAAAAAAATGAACACACATTAAAGATCGTCACAAAAATCCATGAATCGTATGAGCACTTCCTAACGACGACTCACAATCCTGAAGAAGAAGGATTTAATCGTCACTCATACGTCTTGATGCAATACGTTCGAGATATATTCAATTTCAAGTATTTTTTTAGAAACAATTTCTTTGCCACCACTGAATTTTGCATTTTTCCCTTCTTATCGAGAATACGAACTGTTCGCCTTCAATCATGGGGCTACGAGCGCAACAAAACGGCAGACGGCCTGATTGCAGCGCTCGCCAATGGAGTCGCTGACATCGGATGTGCTGGCCTCTTTGTGCGGGAATATCGCTTTAAATACATTAGTTACGTCTCCGTTCGAGGCTGGACACTGCGGCCCACATTCATTTTTCGCCACCCCCAGTCAGACGGAGAGGTGCGCAACATATTCATGCAGCCCTTTGAGACATCAGTGTGGCTGTGCATAGTGGCCGCTGGTCTCCTTTATATTCTACTGATCAAGGGGATTAACGAGCTTGAGATGAAACTAATTACGAAAAGTTGTGAGTGAAAAGTTTGCTAACTTTTTCTGGCTATATATGTATTCTTTTCTTATATTTCATGTTGCGTTGCCCATCAATAAAATGGGAATTTGTATTCCATTACGTTGTTTCTTTATACTTTTTATGCGATTTCTTTCTTTTACAAATACTTATATATTTTGTTCTTTTGTACAAGCTTCTGGACGGCACGCGAGCAAATCAATTAAAAAAGTCGAGAAGAATGCGAAATCCACAATCGGGATTGCCGAACTACGTCCAAAGCTGCCACAGAATCGACGTGTTGCGCATGAATTACCAACAAATGGCATTTTGGGGATTTGGAAAGTTTGCCTCAAATCTTTCGACGAATATAAATCAAAACTTTACAATCGTGCGCATATAAATCATACTGAAACGGATGGCCCACATCACAGATGGAGTGAAGCGGCAGATGATCAGAGCTCAGAGGAGCGGTACAGTTTTACGCTGAGCTTTCTCGTGTTCTTAAGTGCTCTTTGTCAGCAAGGTAATTCAATTAACAATCTTGCATAATGAATGTGAACAACGCGTTTTCCACGCCATGTATTTTAATGTTGATATACGTATAGATAGGATAACACTTGCTGCTGGGTGCTCGGGATCGCGCTAAAAATAATAACGTTAAGCTTCTTATGATTTCGTTTACCTCACTCGAACCACCACGTTTTCGTTTGCAAACATATTTAGCATTTGGCATACTTGTCCCAAATGTAGCACAAACTCACAAGTTTATTAAGGATAAATGTAGTGCCACTGTACAGTAACGAGCTTTTAGTATTTCAGATATGCATATAACCGGTAGCTATGTAGGAAAATGAAAGCGCACACAAACATAAAAACCACCTCCGCAAAAAAAAATTGAATTAAGAATGCTGCAGCAAAGTGCAACTGCACTCCTAGTGGAAGTGCTTTAATTTTTCTTTCAGCCATAAACTCTAGTATTCATCCATCCAATGGTGATACGTGCGAGCTTAATAATCCAACGCTAGAAATTATTTCTCAGGAGATTTGTTGAACGTGTACGGCGTGTGCCTCAACAGATCTTGAAGTTTTCTTTATATGAATTATTAAACTGACGAAGAAGTTTTTCCTTCTTTTGGAATTTGGAGTTTAGTTTCTTTAGTTTGTCTGCTGCATTTTCATCAAATCCACTCATACACTTCATCATGCACCATTTAAAGTTGCTTTGGTGTGTCGGTCTCGGATGCTTTCCCCGGGCGTTCCCCGTGCTGGCATGAAACATATATAATGGCGGTACGCCATCTGCGCTTGTCTCATCAATCATTTCCTTTTAATTTTTTGAACTTTTACGTTTTATTTTTGGATTTTTCTTCCATACAAAACGTATTTCGAGTTTATCAAGAGGCACCCGTATATATGCGTTGCCACAAATGTTCGCTCTGGGAAATATGCTGTGAACCTCAGAAATGCAACACGAGTGTCTGGTCGTAATATCATTCATTAATACAAAATTAATCGATGGACATTTTTTAAACGGTAACAAAAATGAGGTCAAAACATTTATGGGGCATAATTGTAAATCCTTATTCCTTATTCTGCATAATATTCAATCGAGTTCACTGAATTTAAGCCGAGTGAACGAATCACTTGAAAAGAGTTGAACTGCTGAATGATTCATAATTTATTTATGTACCAATATATAAAAAGTTTTCCGGTGCTTGCTCGTCTCATTTTCATCGTCATCATCATCGTCTAAATTATAAATCCCATAAGCATCCCTCATTTCTGTTTTTGTTGAATATATTGAGTGAGAAAAACATTCGTTATGGGGGATGCAATTATATCACAAAAATCAGCCAAAATACATAAAAACATGTTTCCTAGAAGTACATAAATCTGGAAGCTAGTGGTCTCAAAGCAGAGATAAAAATGGAATATATTGTAAAAATGATGTATGATGGCATCCGCAGGTGCAACGGTGAATCCAACTATGTTGTCCAGTCGCTGTGCACTTCTGTCCTGTTTGATCTTTGGAATCTGCATCTTTCAGTATTATTCAGCAGCTGTAGTTGGTGCTCTAATCAGTGAAAAGCCGAAGACATTGAAAACTCTGCGTCAATTGGCCGACAGCAGCTTGAAGCTCTCCGTCGAGGACATCGCATACAACAGAGACTACTTGATTGTAATATTCCCAACCTTATATACACAGCAAAAAGTCAGAGAAATGCTTGAAAGCATTATTAATAGCAAATATGTTCCATTCTGTTGTTTAGAACACAAACGATCCAATCGCACAGGAAATGTACCGCAAGAAGATTCAAACGGTTGATAAGAAGACAGGAAACGTGACGTACAATTTCTTGCCGCCAAAGGAAGGCTTGGAAATAGTGCAGCATGGGGGTAAGGTTGATTTGCATAAGATTGAGAAGGCGTAAATCATTTATTTGTGAAAATGCCAACATTGTATATTATATACTCTGTGCAAGTACACAGTGGCAGCTCTACACTCATATATGTACATATGTTTGTTTTGTTGTGTACTTTATGTGTAATGTGTTGTGCTGCAGGGTTTGCGTTTCATGTCGACGTAGCGACGGCTTACAAAATTATCGCTGACACATTCAGCGAGCGTGAAGTTTGTGATTTGGCTGAAATTCCATTGTACCGTCCTGAGGATATGATTTTCCCAGTGCCGCATCGTTCGCCATTTCGCAAAATGATTTCCTATGGAATGCAGCGACTTTCGGAAGCTGGAATCATTCGCTATCGCCAGAAATTATACTTGACGTCCCAGCCAAAGTGCGTCAGAAAGTTGCAAGCTAGTGATTTGAAGGTATGTGACCTTTTTTATAGTCAAATTATAGCCACTCAATATTTTTAAATGGATAATCTTTTGAGATCACAATCGATTTTAAAGATTTGTTTTCACGATTTCTATTCATAGTGGAACCAACCGTAGAAAAGTAGATGCTCATAACTTGGATAATGTTGAAATAATTAAGTATAAAATAACGTAAATCAAATTAAAGTAAAAGCTGTGAAAAAAACCATAAATATTAATTAAAAAAGCTGCAAAATGCTTTCTGTATAAGTTTGGAAACTAAAAATAACTTATCTTGAGAGTTTAAAATTTATTAAAACGTGCTGAAAAATCACATTGAAGTTATGAATGAAACTAAAGAAATTTGCCCAAACTTTGAAAAGACCTTTATTTTCATATTTCCTTCGAAAACTTTCCCACTACGAGTGTGCATCTTAAACATATAGCCACTTACCTTCTTGGCAGTGCATCTGCACGTTCTCCAATTTTTACGTGTACTCGTATTCATATGAAATAAATTTGATATTTTTGCCGCCAAACAGGTTAACTTCAATTCCATATCTTCGGCGATTATCTTCTTATTGGTTGGCTATGCACTCAGCTTAACGGCATTTATCGGCGAGGTTTTCTACAAACGATGGCGCAATCTTCAATACACCCCTTGAGAATGAAACTATATAAGCGAGCCGCCCGTCGCGCCCCATGCAAGGGCGTAGGGTGAACACTGAACAGTATGTGCACTTGGATTATTCAATATATGCAATATGCATTTATTCCTTATGGGGACGAGCATATTCTCGTTGGCAGGGTGGGCGCCTTTTCACTAACTTTCATTTAAAAAATATATATTTTTTATGGATAAAGGCGTGAGTGAAAATCTTAAATGTAAACGAAAACGCACTCAAGTTTATATTAAATTCATCTTTATTCTCTAGATCTCTGCACTCTCACACAGCTTGTTTGTTTCTTTAAACATTAAATGCTCCGGGTATATAATTTCCTCTCGGCTTTTTATGGTACAATTCGTTAATTTTTCAGTTTTTTTTTCTTTTAAAGTTTTATTTATTGAGTGGATGCATAATACTTCTCGGGTCGAGTGCACTTTAATGTGTACGTTCTATATAAATATTATGTACTCGCATTAAGTATAGAAATAAACACGTAAACGCGCGCCGCGCTGTTTTTAAAACGATAAATGTAAAAAAATGTAGGTTTGCGTGTGATGCATTTAATGATTTTAGACGGCGTAAAGGGAGATAAAAAAAAATCGGGTTAAGTGATTCGGTTATTGTAGCAAATGTTTTCTAAATTGCCAAGCGTTATTTTAAATGCGATTGCCGGTTGACACGTACACATCAAAGTGTCACCATTCTTCTTCTTTTTTTATTTGTGAGCAAAAACATTGTTGTAATTATTTGAGTTGTTCTTTAAATCTTACTATTAAATTTATTTTTAATTTCAGTGTTCTCCCTTAATTTTGTTTCCAAATAATTTATAATTTGTTTAATAACTTTATGCTCAATTTTTATCTATATATAAATTTAATTTATTTTTACAATTTCAATATTATCTCTTTTTCATTTGATATATGTATATTGATTCAACGCAACCTCCTTTGTCTATTTTTAAATTATTTTACAATTTATTTTGGCCAAAAAAAAAAATTAAAAAAAAAATATTCAGTTGAAAATTATTAGTCTACCAAATTGTGTAAGGTATATCTACAAAAGAGCTTTAATGCTTAAAACAAGCACACAAATTGATATATTACAGAAGTCGCGTCAGTTTTGGATGGTCGAAGGGTATGGCTTAAATTAAACAAAATGTCCGCTTTTATAATGATATGCACAATGCACATTGCACAATACATGTAAATGTATAGAGAGTGATATATGTATAGTTTAATTGCATTTTCAATTCGCTATTCTTTTCAACGCAACAAACACAAAATAAATTCGATATTTTATGCTTTCAATTTGATGTACATATAGAGAGCGAGTATTTGTTTATGTATGAGGATAATATACAATTCAATTTTCCATCGATATATAAATAAATATAGCTTTTGTTGAATGCGCACTTTTTTCGATTAATGACAGGTAATTAAATAATTTTACAAAAAATTGAATACGCTGTTGATTTAACTGATAAATATTATATTTAACTAAAACGTGCGATAGACGTTTAATTATTTTAAATTGAATAAATGTTCATTAAAAGCTTTTAATATTTCTATTGGAAGCTTGATTGATATAAAAAATTCACCTGTTGGGTGAAATAGTATTCAACAACGAAGGAAGAGCATCTCAATTCTCATTTAGATTCAAACTTAACTGCGAAACGGACATAGGTTTTAAGGAGCAAAATGAGATAAAATAACACTAACAGTTAAAAAAAAAAAAAAACACAGTCTACGTTTTGGTCAAATTAGTGCTCTCGTACAACGTTCTTCACTTACCATTTGTTTTATCTGAAAACCACAATGTTTGTAGTAAATGGAGTTAAAACCAATCTCTTTACCGAAGTTTTAAACTCCTTTTAATGTCGGATTAAATTACACGATTGTTTCCACATAACAGCTGATGATATTGTTTTCTTTGTTTCACAAAAAACAAAAATAAAGGCGAGGGCTTATAAATTTGCCTAAATACTGACCATTATGCAAGGGATGCAATAAATCAAGTCGAGCAGCAATATCTGTTTCAAAATTGTTGTGTCGCCATCATAAACACCGACTAATTTGTCATATATTTGTAAATAAAGAAACAATAAAGCTCTGTCAGTAAATACGTTTGCTGGTTTGTTGTTTATTATACTTGTTAGTTGTTTGACACCGCGCAGGTTTGCTATTATATCGCGACATGCCACCCCTACCACGCTCTTTCTATAATGGAAAACGTGTACAACATGAAAAACAATTACAGGAATTATCGTATCGGCACTAAAATGGTGTCAGTGAGACCCTTGAATATTCATATTCTTAACCTGATTTGGAATCTGCTGGTATATAGAGAAAGCCTAAAATGGTGTAGTTGTAATACTTTAAGCTTCGAAAATAGAAGTTCGGCTTTTGTTTATTTTCTTTTGGAATTATTGTTTTAAGTATGTACAAATATAATTTCATCGACCAAAGCATTAATTTGGTTTGTTTGGCATTGGACTTTAGTGAAAACAGTTCTTTGGTTGCACTGCATAACTGATCAACAATGCAAACTAAACAAAGCTTTTCTATGATTATTCCCGATATGTACAAAAGTAAGACTGGTCAAAATAGCTGTAAGAAGTAATTCACAAATTAAGTTATCCGTAGACCACATGCAAACGGAACTTCGTGTACCATATATAAAAATGTATCTTACAATATTCATTCATATAATCGTGATATTTTTATTATCTTTGGATTTAAATTGCATATCATGCAATTGGTATTTTATGTAGTGCAGTCGGCGGACTGCGACTAATAAAGTATTTATATGGTATTGTCAATATTACTATAGCAAAAAGGTACTGAACAGAAATACTATAATTTTGCGTTAAAATAAATTGCTTATATGTATTGAACTATATGGGTGCTATTTGTCTGTGCTAGTTTGATATGCTAATTTATTTTAATTTCATTACACTTTTTTGGTTTTCCCTTAATGGCAAAACATTACGATCGTATTAAATTTTTGAATTAGTATTTTGGTATTAGCGTCGTTAATTTAGTTTGGCGGGGTAATTTTTACATCGGGAGTCGGTAAAATAAGATTTTTTTTTTGTTTTTTTTTTGTTTTATAAAAAATTGCTTTCATTTTTATAACACCATAAATATTATTTTTTTTCAATTTTTTCAACATTATTGTGTTGCAATTTGCTATTTAATAATATATATTGTACAATATTCTTATAGTTTTATATTAAACTTAATTTTGTTAATGATAATCAATATATTGATAAGGATTTATTCCGTTTTTAATAATTTTCCTAGAAAAATAGGATCTTAAAACACTCTAAAACAATTTAGGCAGCTTAGTTTATGACTTATGTGATAAATGATAAACGAAAACAATTGATATTAAATAAATTAACCGGAAGATGTCCGTGCTATGTCTTGAGCAGTCTGAAAGTGTTTCAATCAGAAAGATTTACTTTTGTTAACTTTTTTTTTGTTTAATTAATAAAATTCGCTCAACTTACCCGAGTGAGCATATTCTTTTGGCGGGAGGTCAGTGTAGAAAACACTCTGACCTATTGCGACTGTACCTTTGCGGTCGATTGGGCCGCCATTCGGTGAATTGTGGCTTTCGGGGCGCATCGAGAACACCACTTCTGGCTGAACGATCCTATTTGAATCGTTCCGTTGAGCTGTACCTGTAAATTACAAAAATCCATTTTTGAAAAACTTTACTTTCTAAGTTAAACATCGAAATTTCAGTCAATAAATTTACTAAAACTAGCACCATAATCAAAACTATTCCACTAAACTGAGCGACCTTTTCTACGGCACTATGAGAACGAGCATTTACTTTTACTCCCCTAAATATAAGACGTTTTTTTCGGCCTAGAATTCACCAATCTGCACCGCCTCATCGCGCCGCGCTTTCGTACCATCATATTATCAAATGTTATACTTTTTTTTTACGGTGCTTGCTTTTTCTATGGTCAAAATAAATTATTTTTTACTTACTCTCCTTGGCCTCAGTGACTACGTGTGTAATCTGCTTTGATTGTGATGATGGGAGTGGAATTTCTGTAAAGAACACACAAACAAAATTGAAATGAAAACATATAAAATAGCCAAAGAGATGATACCACAAAATGGAATGAAAAATGGAGATGGAGAGAGTGTGTATGTGTGTGTGTGTGTGAGGGTAAAACGGAAAGGAAGTAAATGCCAAAAGCGTGGGAATAGCGGCGTAGTAAACTGAAGTGGGCTAAACGAGAAATTTATCTTTAAGCAAAAAAAGTAGGTTACCTTTGAACAAGATAAATTAAATTAAAAATACATTTTCTGCACTTTTTTTTGTGTTTCTCTATAAAAAATAATGTTTGTACAGATCTTCAAGATTCAGGTAGAAAATTGTGGTGCTACATTAAATTCAATTGCTTGTGTATACGAAATTTATCAATTGTATCAAAAATGTTATCAAAAGCATTTGATATACTATCGTTCATTCACAATACAATTCGATAATTATAATAGAAAAGTTGAACAAAAAAAGCTTAATCACCAAAAAAGTTCACTAACAAATCAGAAAATTTTTCTCTGCAATTTCTTCACTTTCAAAATATTCATTTTCACTGAAACAAAGATATAAACGTACGACAGGAAAAATTATACCTTCTGTAAATGGAAGAAGATTTATGCTTGAATCGCGGGTTGATAAAAAACACAGTCAGAACAAAAAACTCTCAACCATGGGCAAATTCTACACACCGAAACAACAACAGCAAATAAATGTAGTAACTGCACTATTGCCCCCACCCATTTTTATATTCGTTTCTGCATCTTATTCAACTTAAACAAACGTGAAGAAACGAATATAAAATGCAGAAGATATTGTCATTTTCCATTGTGAGCAAAAGGAATGGCACTTGCCATCTTTGCTGTATAGCAAAACCGACCAACAGCAGAATAAAAAAATAAAAAACCTGTCTGCGACTTTACGCTTTTCGTTGCTGCACGGATGGGGATAGGAAGGAGTGGTTAGAAGGACATCAAATTGAAAAGTGAAAAATTGCACCCTGTTGAAAACGAAACGGGAATATGGAAGATGTTGGGCGAAAATGAATGCGGAAATAAATGCAGGAACAGAATAGGTTTATTACATTATGTACATACCATAGACTCTTATTGATCCTTCCGTTTCTCCCAAGGAATTCTTTGATATGCACCTGTAGTTGCCAAAGTCACCGTATTGTAAATTTTTTATGGTGAGTTTCATGTGAGCTCTGTGAATGAGATAAACAGAAGAAGTAATGTACTGGCGGACGACACGTTTCGTGAACTATGTATAAAATATGTTAATGCATATACGTTTGTTGAGCATTCCATCGGCGAAATGAAACCAAAGGAATTTCGGATTCATGAAAGTGCCAAATGCAAAAGAATTTGAGTACGAGTCGGTTGCAATGCAGACACTCAATTGTGTTAAACTTAAAATATGTTTTAAAAAACACGCGGCAGGGAGAACCGGCGCAGTAGTTATATACGTACAACTCTTAGAAGTGTCCTTAAGCAAGGAAATCAAATAATATTCGTTTCTACATGTAGCTCAAATTTTTTTTTCAACTGAAAATCGTGTTTTCACCTTAATGGAATTGTTTTTTAAAAGTGGTATGCCTTATTAAACCTACAATAATGTAGAAAAAAAATTGCTAAAAAGTTAACGGTTCAAAAGAAAACACATATCGGTATTGACCTTGAACAGTTATGTTAATGACCTTGACATATTTTATAAAATTATTTTCCTTGTTGAGTTCTACAATTATATAAAACATTAAAATAACCATTTACTTAGGTTATAGCTTGAAAAGCGGCAGATAGAACGCTCTCTATTATATGATCATATTAAAAACAAAAAAAATTGTAGGTAGAATTTTTTAGAAAAACCTGAAAAGGAAATTTTTGTTTTGGTAATTGAAAAAAATATTTTTTGTCTTGAGGAAATACCAATAAAATATACTCGTATATTACAATGTGGTTTTTATAAATACATCCGTTCGCAAGTTAATATTTATATAAAGACGATAATTTTTCCAAAAAAAAAAAATTAAATAACCTTTTTTTTTATAAGTGACCTCATACATCACATACTAAAATTACGTATGTACGACGTACGTACGTACGTACTGACATACATTTCGCAATTCAGACTTTTTCTCGACCACTTTTTTGGGCTAAGGGGTGTCAAAAGGTGTCATCATAATAGATTTTT
>JANSTS010004488.1:13055-25208 GCA_026546915.1 Sylvicola fuscatus | reverse complement strand
GATTTTCTACACTTTGATGCGTTTTAATGCTTCAAAATTAAGATACAAACAAATTTGGTAGATGTTTTGGCAGATGAATCATTTTCAACCTAAAAATTTGACGTTTACCAACATCTTTAGGTTTTAATTGATATTCAATAACGGTTCTTTTGAATTTAAACACCTTCCAAAAGTACAACAAATTTAGATTATTTATTGATCATAAAATTTATGTTGCAACTTGACATTAACACATTTTTTATCCAAACCCAAACAGCAATTGCAAATATGGAAACTGATCAAACTGGAAGTGCAGGAAAGAACAATCCATTAACGGTAATGTAAATGAGGATTAAGATTGTCACTTGGCTGTCAGCTTTTTACTGAAAGTTGCAGTACAAAAACGCTGCAATAAATTCATTGAGGATCGGCCGTCTCCATAGGAATGTCAATCATACTAAATATGGCAGAAACTAACGTAACTAATAAGTAATAACTATAAATGATAATTTTTAAGTACCAAGAATGTTTAAGATAATAAGAAAACTTGCATTAAGGAGAGAGAACCAGAATGAGATTGACATAGAATTGATCTCGGTTGAATCAAAAACAAACCCAAAAAAGTGAGAGGGCAATTTCAAGGTGAAAAAGGTATTATTTTGAAGAAACTGTCTTATACCATATCATTTAAACGTCTTGAAACGATTTAATGTGTTTTTTTTAACCTAAAATAGTGCAACATATTGTCCAAATCGAGGGTCACTTGACTCACCTGTTATTCAGCATAGCAGGTAGTATCCTTAATATAATGAATAACACGCTTGGCAGGTGCGGCGGGTAATCCTTGCGTTGCCCTTTTCCTGGTACTATCCTTTAGAATTTAATTGTGATGAATATCCAATTTGAAATATGAGAGAATCCAACAAAAACTTGCATTAATGGTTAATTTTTTTTCAATTCACAGGTAAAAAACCTTTTCTTTCGCACAATTTTCCTTTGAAAAAGCACTTTTTCACTGATCTTAACGTGTTAATTTCTTTTACACTAGTTTGGTGTGATTTAACACAAACAAAAATACACTTTTATTGTTCAGAACGGATTTTGTTTGTTATTTCTGACAACCGTCTCACCATTAATTTTCATAATAATCAACACAGACATTTCCCAATATGAATTTTCATGCATTTTCCACTTGGGACGACGCAATTCCAACACAATTCACGTTTATTGAGTCTGCACGTTTCTGCAAAAACAAATTGTATTCTTTTTTCCACTGTTTAACCACACTTCTGCATCACCCTTAATCCAACTCTTCTCCGTCGGCGGACGCCATATTTAATTAGCCAGAAGAGTACATCGAGCTGCTGGTGAAGTTGAAAAAAAAACCTTAAACCTTTATTATTCACTTCTTGTAGTGTTTACACAAGTCACTGGGACAAAATAACTCGCGCGCTACTTTCAACTGTAACTTCATTTCTCGGTAAATGACGACACGCGAGAAGGAATTCAGGTGCTCTCAAGTTACTGAAAAACAAATAAGAACAACAATTTTTGGTTTTTGTGTGAATTCAGTGAAAAGAAACGATTTGACAACCGGCGCATGTGTAACGTGACTTCCAGACGCGATCAACTTCAACTCAAGACTGGAGAAGCTGGTGAAGTTTGGCTGGGGTAGACGCGATGGACTGTGGTAATTTGCTGCTCAGTTACCAACAGGTGGGGATCTGATTGGAATGATTCATGAATGATGATGTTCGGTAAACATTCAAAAACATTTGTACGGTTTTAACTTTTTCGCGCAATTTTTAAACGCAAAATACATTTTCATTGCAGGAATCCCCAGTCAATTCAAAGGAATTCATTTTCCCCAAACAAAGCGATAAGGACATCGAAATTCCAGCACACTATCAGGCTGCCATAGCCACAAACCACTGTGATCTCAATGAAAATGTCATATAATTGCGCATGCCCTAACTGACCCTTCCTCAAACAACAACTTCCAAAAAGGATATGAGGAAAAATGTCGCGCATGCGCTTCCAAAACGCCGAGCTCTGCACCATTCTTCTGGCAGCCTAGTCATTGTGAATGTTATTGTTCCAAATTTGGGGATCATTATTCACAAATTTTTATCGCTTTCCTATCTTTTGGCCCACCTTAAGACAGAAGACCCACATTCCTGTCATGACAGTAAAGTCCTTTTGTGCTGCTCCATTTTGCTGCTGCTCTGTTAACGGAATATTTCCAATGACACAAACATTTTTCCGTTGACACTGATGGATGTGTACATATTCACTTTGAAAGGATCTAATGATTGCTTGGGTTCAGTGCGCTGAGATGGTGGTGGTGATGGCAAGATTTTAATTACAAAGGAGACAACCTTTCGATCAGATGTCTCAAATTGGACTCAAAATGCACGCAGCCTATCCGGCTGCCAGTAACCAGCAGCTGGTGGTCAGTCGCATTCCAATGATGCGCGCGTTCTGGTGCGCCGTCCTGTCCATTCGTGCGCTCCTGGTGGGCATTTTCTTCGTTGAAAAGTGTGCTGGTGTCGGTGGTGGCAACTGGTTGTGGGTGTTTGTGAGTGAGAGAGAGAAATTCGATGGATCAAGGTGGCAGGAATTGTGGAATTTTGAGGATAGCTGTCATGTATTGGATTTGACATAGGTCAGGATTTTGTTTGTGCGTTTTGTGTGGAAGAAACATGAATGGTAAGGGAGATGTTATCGACTAAAGGGTTTAAGTATTCAAGGACGAGTGACAAAACAGAACTCTTAAACTAATGTGCTGAAAAAGACGAAGAAAAATAAATAAATAGCAATTTTATTTAAACAATTTCTTTATTTATATAATTAAAATCTACAGTTATCAAGTAATTTACAACTGACTCCTCTCCAACATCCATTTAACAATGAATTCCCTCAACTTGCTCATAACAAAAACTACATTCTCCTCCACGCCAGACGCTTGCAATCGCTTAACATAAGTAGCATCACTTTCAATGAACTTCACTCCATTTTGTCTCACATATTCAACATCCCAGACATGGACCTCCAGTCCTCTCTTTACCAATCCCATCAGAACATCAATGTGCAACTCCTCCACCAATCCGTAATGATTATCAGCCACTTTCACAAGAATATTCAAGAACTTTGAGAATATAGTCAAATCAAAGCGGTCCGCCAGTTTGAACAGCAGCTTCAGCTGAAGATGGAAGATTCGCGTATAAACAGCATCCAGATCGTGATACTCATTCTCATTGGCCTTTACCGAATACCACAGATTGGCGATAATATTAACAATTCCATCCAGTGTCTCAAAGTGGAACGATTCGGCACTCTGAATGGCGTGACCCAACCACGGTAAAATGCCCACATATTCAATCAGCATTTTGCTGGCCTTCGGTATCTTCGAAGATGCATTAATAACACTTAGAATGCGCAAATTGTGATCCCTATTGGACATTGGAGATCTGTAGAAACCGAGGAATGCCTTAAACAAATCACCAGATATAAGAATGGTGAAATCAGTGCTGCACTTGATGCCATCAGCCACCACTTGCAGTATAAAGTCACGATGGGCGACATGGTCGATGTCTTGACTGTGGAACATCACATTGAACTCCGGAACGGACAAGAAATCAAATGACTTGCGTACCAGTAAATACATGCTGACCACTTTGTACATTGTATGAAGAGGCTGGATGAGAAGGTTGATTGTTCTGGCCAGGAAGAGGCCGGCTATGAATGGAACTCTGGGAATTTTCGCCTTTTTGTGTTTTTTACTCTCATTCACCAGCGTGTTGAGGCCGTTTTGGATGCTGTCGTACATGTGGAACCACAATTTTTTGTCAGCGAATTTTGACAACTCCAAATGCGATTTGTATCGCATCAGTGCAGATGATGCCGCCAGTCGCATGTTTTTATCCAAATTGGATAGAGATGCAAATGCAATGGCGAGAAGGCCATTTTGGACTGGTCCAACGGTGTGAACAAAGTTTTCAGGTGCAAATACCAGTCCCAGCAGTGGCACCATGAAGGCGGGATCATAAACTTGATCGTATGAACTTTCCTTTTTCGATGCAACCAAAAGCAGCGACTCATCTATGGATTTAGGATCTCGTTCCACGTCAATTTGAAGTTGATTGGCTGCATTTGTGGGCAATTGAGACTCACTGGTAAACTCAACTAGTGGAAGCTGTTCCAATCCGTTTAATTTCCTCCAAACTGGATAATTTGTTAATGTATTTTCAGCCAATTCACGTTCAATAAGTCCCATCACCTGGGACATTGGTGTCTCTTGATTCAGATTGGTCTTTACTTCCTGCTCCTTCAATGAGTAAAACGACAAAGCACTTTCTCCCCAAATGAATGGACGGTATTCCGACATATCAATGCCACTCTGTTCATATCGTTGCAGTAGCGCCAAAATATAGCGATCGCAGTTGGACAATTTAGCTTGATATGCACTCAGAAGCAATGGAATGTGATCCTTTTTCAAACCCGATGGATTCTTGCCACTCAGGATGACCAATAAGTACATTAAATTGCATTTAATCAATGAACTATGGTCTGATATCTGAGTTATGTTGAAATATTCCGAATGTGACATTGCCATTTCATAGTAGCTGGCCACATCCTTGCTGGTATCGGCTGAATAAAACTGGTCGCACAAAAATGCCATCAACTTCAATAAAATGTGACGGTCTTCTTTAAGTTTTCCCTTGTCATCTTGCTCCAATTGCATTCCGAATTTGAGGCAGCTCTTACAAAATGACGCCCAATATTGGGTGCTGGTAAGGTCAGAGTATGATACACCGGCTGGACGCTCCTTTAACGACAACCAATGATAGCCAACACAAGCGAAATGTGTGAATTTGTCCATATCCATGGAGTCCTTTTTGTTGTTCAACTGCTGGACAACCAATTGAAGCCAAATATTCAGGAAATTCTTGTAGATAATTGTTTTTTGCTCAATTGAAGATGATTGTTTCAAGGATTTGGTGAAAATTGTCTTGATTATATCCAGTTGGTAAGTCTCTGATCCATCAAATTTGTGAGTGGTCTTCCTGGTAAAGTCCTGACACTCATTAACAGGCATACACGCCTGAATCAATGACACAGAACTTTGAATATTTTCCTTGTAAATGACACCAGCCTTTTGGGGCTTCTCAATTGTCTTCATAATGCCGTTTTTGAATTCGCCCCACAAAATCTTTAAATCCTTCTCGGAAAACGGTGACTCATTTTTGGCAAACAAGACATTAATTAACGGATAAATAAGTTCCTTTTTAGAGACATTCTCTTTTAGCTGTTTCTTTAACACAGTTGCCAATGAGGAATCTCGTTGCAGCAGCAAAACAGCTAATTTAATTGTTGGTTTCGTCAGTTTTTTACATGAAAAGACGCATTCAAACAGGTCCTTTCCAATTCCATTGATACTGTGACTGAAAACTGACAAATAACTGTAAATTGAGTCTTCCAGTTTCTCGAAACCAGCCTCCACGTCAGTATTGTTTATCAGATCCTTGTACAATTGAATGATTCGCTGGAAAATGTCGTCCTTAAGGAAGACATCTTTGAGGTGAGCTATCCGCTTAAGCGAATAAACTAAAATATCCATGAACATAAAGGACTTCTCAGTCGCTTTTTGATTGAAAAATTTATCATGCGACAGATCAGCAATGCTTGTCAACATATTGGCGCAATCATTGGCATCCAAATCGAAAATCTCCAAGATTTGATGCAAACTTGTGGAATTTATTTGTTGCAATCGATTTTCCCGCGCAGATTGTTGGATTTGATTGACAATCTTATGACGGTAGTGAATTGTCAAGTCGTGGAAGTCCTGCGGAGCTGCATCTAAGACAGATGTCCTAATAAAATCGGTGATGCTGATAATAAGTTGAAGAAGGAACTTATTTTTTGAATCGTTGCAGGATGACCACATGTCAAAGTGTTGGAGTAACATGAAATTGTTGATGTAAATGTATTTGAGTGCCAATTTCAAGGAGTCGACGTTGTCTGATTTTTGTTTCAAAACATTTAAAAGATTCTTCAGGTAGTCCAGAGATTTATTACTATCAGCTTCAGTGAATTGGCCAGTGGTGGTGCGACGATTTACATGGAAAATTATAGCATAAATCATCATCAAAACATTAGTGTCATCATCGAAGACATTTAACTTCAATGGGATCATTTCACGTCCATCTACGGTTGAGTATTTGAACGACTCCGATGCCTCGTCGTCAATTACTCTAAACAATTCCACAAAAGTTTTCTTACTCTTGGACGCCAGCAGATTTTCCAGCAATATTTTTATAAATTCCGGATTCATTTCACCCAATTCTGTTTCTTGCATGTATTGAGAGTATTTGTGCACATTTTTATTCATAATTGTCCTCACGACAGCCGATGATGGCAAGTAATGGAACAATTGAAGCGCCACTTCCTGGACAAAACTCTTAACATCATCTTCTTTATGGTCCTGTGCCAGATTCAACATGACAACAAACAAATTATTGAGCACTGGAACATCAACAATGCCATTCATCGTTGAGTTACTATCAATGTGGGATAGAATTTCTTTAGCAGAATTTCTTGAAGCCTCTCCACCATCATTGGCGTCAATCTGAGCGGTCCTCAAAACTGTTAACAGCTCCTGACTAAGTCCTTGCGTAGAGTTCTTGATTGAATTAACAAAACACGTGACAATCGCTTCCAACGAGTCGCCAAACATTTTAAATGAATTTAACCACAAGTCAATTTCCAGAGTGCCATTTTCAAAAGCTCCCGAATTCTGGAGAATGCCACGCAGCAGATTCTTGGACTCAATCCTTTCTACCGATGTTCCATGGATGAAGACATTCAGAAATGAGTGGCAAACATTTTTGAAGTAAGTTGTGTTGGGAGACAGCGCCTTTGGCTCCAGAACAAGAATCAGTTTGACAGCCTTTAATTCAATTCTCGTGCAGTTGGCATCTTCACGATTCAGCTCGTAAAGTGGCTGCAATATTCTCATGTAGTTCATCACGGACGATGTTTTCTCAATGAACGACGGGAAACAATTGGAGACGACCAGTAACAAATCCAAAATGTATTCCGTGTGCTTTAATGTCACGGCACTGTCGTCTATTTGTGTGGTCAAAGTCATATTAAGTGACGCCAAAATATTTTCAATTGTTGGGCAATTGACGAACACGTGGCTGATCAATTCGAATTTAAGCTTTCTGAGGTCGTAGTGTTTGAAGACGTTCCACTCTTGCAGGGCATCGACGTAACTCTTTGTTTGTCCCAACATAAGTGACAGAAGATGGGCCACGTTAATGCGAATTGCAGGATCTTCATTCTTCAGGGTCAGACGACTTCTCAAATGACTTAGCATTTCGACAGACAAACAAATCTCCTTGACAATGGAGATTAGCTCCTTGATGTTGATTTTGTCAGCACTTGATCGAATTATAGATGGTCCCAATTCTGGTATAAGTTGAATAAAGAACGATGACACACGCATCCAATTTGAATCCTTGTTGTTAGTGTCCAAATGTGGAGCAGTTTTCTGAATGAATTTACAAGTGAGTTCTGGACACGCCTGCAAAATTGCAATTACTAGCTGGGATTTTCGCTCATTCTCCCAGGGTTTGGCCAATATTTGGAGCACCTTTTTCTGTGTGATATTATGCTTGATGCGACGCTGTCCCAAACATTGGAAGCTGACTCCGTATTTCCTTGAGGTTAACAACGTTTTGAGAAAATCATGAACAGCCAATTGGACCACTTTCAGTTCTTCCGGATCAATGATAGCTTCTGCTTTATTTTTTTTCTTCCGATTGAAGAGCCCAGCAAAGACAGTTGGACCTTTCCATTCATACAGTTTAAGCAAATGTTGCACAATGCTGATGTTGAAGATTTGGGCTTTCTTTGTTTTGGACACAAGAATCGTCTTCAATGTGAATTTGTTGAATGTGTTTAAGACTAGAGCCACTGTCTCACATTTGTCGTAGATTAGGCCGGACATGAGGCCAGTTATCAGCTCTGCTCGATTCATAAGATTTTGAATTAATATGATTTTTCCTTCAATCAAAAAAGCCAGAATAAAGTGAATGAAACAGGTACGGACTGTATCGTCTTTGCTATTTAATTCAAACTTTGAGTGTGACGTAAACTGCTCCAGTGACTTAACGTTTGAGATGACATCAAAAGTGGACAGAATCTCACGTCCCAATTGCGCTTCCAGTGTCACCATTGCTGTCAGCAATTTTAAAGCAGACTTTTTGTGTTTTGCTGTGGGAGAACTGAGCAGCTTCTCGACGCATTGTTTGTGGCTGTTTAGCAAGAATTTGCACGCTTGCACCGCGGCGGCAGTGTGGGTCGTCGCATTTGTCATAATCTCAATAAGGACCAGCTGGACCGCATTGAAAACATATGAAATGTGGAAAAGTTGACTTTTGTCGATTCGTTCAAGTGTTTCAATTAACTCCAGTGGTTTTCCTCCTTTTCTGACGTATAATGAAACTACTCCGGCATTCTTTTCCGCTTTGGACAGAAATTGACGCATGTCTACAATGAAATAGAATAGAATTAAATACTATTTCGGAAGAATAGAGATATTGAAACATACCGATAATAAAGTCATTTGTTTTGATCTTCTTTCTGAATTCCTTCATACTGAAAACTGTCTTAAAATGGACTTTTTCTTCTTGCTCCTCAGCCGGTTCACCGGTTACCACTTCATCTGGCTCTTCTGTCTCTACTGCAGGAGTTTCTTCAGTTCCATTTGATTCACTCACTTGTCCGTATTCTTCAGGGAAATCCTCGGCCATCATTGCCTCAAATTCAGCTTCAACCTTTTGACGTTTGGAATTTGGGTCAGGTTTCGGCTTTTCATAGTCACTGGGTTTGTCTTCTGCCGTGTCTGGTGCGAATTGAACTTTCTTTTTCTTGACGCCGTCTTTTTTGGGCTTTTTTGGGTGCTTTCGCTTGAGGGTTTGTGTTGCAACACCCATTTTATGATTTTTCTAAAAAAGAAAATTAAATTAGAAACACTCCTGATATTTAATACAAACTTCACAAAATTTTAATAATTATAATTTATTTGATTATTAGGATTTAAGGAAATCCACAAATTTAAAAAAGCACATTTTTGTTGAAACCAAAAAACTTCATTTCACACATTTAAGACTGTGTTTTTGACAAGCAATTTTACCTATTGAATATAAAAGTTAACGAAACGATAAAATGTTTTAATTAAATTAACTATTAAACAATTAAAGTTAATTATTATTTTATTAAACCAAATTCAAAACACGTGCGACCTGCCGCATTCAATAAAAACATTAGTTTTAAGGTTATGTTTACATCGAAGTTGTCAAATGAGGTGACATCTGTCAGTTCGAAACTATAAGGGGAAATTAAAATGATCGACTAACAATAAATTTAAGAAATTCCATCTTGATTGCAATAAAATGTATTCAAAATATTTAAATAACTATTTGAAAAATACATTTATTGAGAGACAATCTTTAAAATTAACCTTTTACAATAAAACAAAGATAATTAAATCTCTTAAATTTGGCAACGTTGCAGCATTTTTGACAGCGTCAAAATAACAAAATCAATATGCCAGTTGTCAAGCAGAAGCATAACGAATTAAAAATATAAATATTGCACGTTTCGATAAGCATTTGCGTTATAAAATTATTTTCATGTGCATAATCCCGGTGATGATATAATTCCATTTTACCTAAAAATCAAAAAAGTGATATTTTTTCCTAACAACGTAATTTCAATCATAAATCTAAATTAATCGTTATCAAACGATATGGAAAGACCTTGACCCATGCTCTACAGTCAAGAATCAATTTGTATTCAATCGGCTCGCGTAAACCTTGACCGGTTGGATAAAATTTGTTACGTCAGTCCTAAGAAATTGAATCTATTGTCACGTTAATTCATCAAAAATGAAGAAACACGGACGTTTTGGCCCACTATTAGGAGCCATTCACATTGGCAGCACACAC
The DNA here is from genome assembly GCA_026546915.1 of Sylvicola fuscatus. NCBI lineage: Eukaryota > Metazoa > Arthropoda > Insecta > Diptera > Anisopodidae > Sylvicola > Sylvicola fuscatus. Next base: position 15,213 of record JANSTS010004488.1, on the reverse strand, counting down.
ACTCGGTTCCAAGTGTACGCCGCCCAAAATGCCGAGGTTCTCACATTACATGAAGTGGAGGTGAAACCGATTGTCAGCCAACCGGAATGGATGGAATTTGATCCTGTTGAATTGTGGAAAACTGTTGTGGAGTGCATCGAGGAGACAGCAAAGACATTGGAATTTTTAACAATTGACATAAGAGATATTGATGCTGTCGGGATAGCTAATCAAAGGGAAACAACAGTTTTGTGGCACAGAACTACAGGCCAGCCACTCCACAATGCGATTGGTAATTTTGTTGTTTGTCAATAGCAATGGAAAGATTTTATGATTTGGATTCTGTTTCAGCCTGGAATGACACTCGCACTACAGAAATAGTAAATCGCATTTTAGCTCGCGTCCACAATAAGAAAAACTACCTCAAGTCCGTTTGCGGACTTCCCTTCAGCAATTGTTTCAGTGCAGTGAAAATTAGGTGGCTGATGGAAAACGTTGAAGCCGTCTCAGAAGCTATTGATAAAGGAGAATGCATGTTTGGCACTCTGGATTCCTGGATTATTTGGGTAATAATTACACAAATCAAATCCAATAAAATTGTGTTAATAATCAATCCATCCCAGAATTTAACCCAAGGAGAGCACAAGACGGACGTTACAAATGCATCAAGAACGATGTTGATGAATTTAGAATCTCTAGATTGGGACTGCCGACTGTGCAACTTTTTCAAAATACCAAAAACCATTTTGCCACAAATAGTATCATCAGCCGAAATTTTTGGATTTATCCAAGGCGGCCCACTGGCGTCAGTTCCCATTGCTGGTGTAAGTAAAAAAACATCTTAAAACGTCAACGACAATAAATCATCTCAAATTCAGTGTCTAGGTGACCAGCAAGCATCTCTGCTGGGTCAAATGTGCGTCAAGATTGGCCAATGCACGAGCACCTACGACGACGGTGGTTTCTTCCTCGTGAACACCGGACAAGAGATTGTAGACTCAGACAATGGACTACTAACAACAGTTGCCTTCCAACTGGGTCCATCAGCGAAACCGTATTACGCCTTGGAAGGCGCCGCCTGCAGTGCCGGCTCAGCGCTGTCATGGCTGCGCGACAACATCGGCATAAACACCGAGATTAATCAAAATTCAGTGATGTCAGCGTCAGCCAACGAAAACTTTTCGATAGCCACCTGGCGTGAGGGATCGCCCATAGCCAGAATCGATGTGAACAAGCCACACCGAACGAAAGTAATCTTTGTTCCCGCGCTCAGTGGTTATTTCTCGCCAAATTGGAAGCATGACGCTCGAGGAGCCATCATGGGAATTGACAAGACAACGAAAACCAGTGAGGTGACACTGGCCGCTTATGAATCGATATGTTTTCAGACGCGCGAAATACTGGAGGCCGTCTCCAAAGACCTAAAGACATGGCCACGGATTGAGAAGCTGACCGTTGGTGGTGAGATGACGGAGAAGCCGTTTTTATTGGAACTTCTTGCTGATATCACCGGCATTAGGATTGGTAAATTCAATTTTGACAGTTAATTCTGGCGTGTTAACCATACCAACGTGATTTCAGAATGTCCACAAACAACGACGCCAGCTTGTCTGGGCGCCATGATTGCGGCCGGCCTCACAATTGGCGTGCTTTCAATTGACAGCTGCCTCAGTGTGTGTTCGCCACCAGCTGACCTATTTACACCGTCAATTAGTGCCAATCAACGGGACGCCAAATACAAACGATGGAAGTACGCCGTCGACAAATGTCTGCGCTGGGACAACTGCAACGACGAAGAAGAATTCGAACAGTTCAGCTATGAGCCGCCCGACCCTGACACTTTTGTGCAGGCTTCAATACCGGGCGGTGTTTATCTGGTTTCCTCATTTGTATTGCTGCTCGTCGCCGACATCCTTAAGTCACGATAATTTCTGCCCAATCGGGGCTGGAATTTGCCACAAATCGTACAAATTAGTAGTTAGTAGTTACGGGGGTGTATTAGTAGCTTTAAGCACTTTTATGTCTTTCTAGTCAATATGTAGTGGTACAATTGGCGTGGTTGTCATTTCAAACTGACATGGACTTTACCACTTCATTTCCTTGGATCGCATTTAATTATATTATGAATTTATTTAATATATTTAGCCATTCTGCCAATTACGCTTTTGTTCAGACTGTT
>JANSTS010004477.1:0-16520 GCA_026546915.1 Sylvicola fuscatus | reverse complement strand
ATATTTGTGTATAATAGACACGTTTAAATTAGCATACAGTGTACATATGGTATTATATTATGTAACGGTTATTTCGCCCTTCCAACGTGTGCTTTTTAAGTTTTTAATTAGCGCGCCTAATCCTCCAAATGTATGTTACATTCTCGCGTCATTATCACTCTCTCCGTATGTCTAGCGCTGAATGCTACAGCACAGCGAAGGCGCGAAATGGCATGCAATTTTACATGATACGCTTGTTGACATTTTGTTCCTGATTATGATCCGTCGGATAATGAGCACTGTCATGTGGTTCTGTAGCTTCTGGCCGACCGATTTATGGAATAAACTGATAAAACATGATGTGCGTGCACTTTCATTAGAATTTCATGTCGGCCTTGTGTGGGCACACGTCCAGTCGGAATGTGTCAATACTCTAATTCAACGTTGTCACAACGTATCACTGTCTGTTTGTATCCAATATTAATTATAATGCCAGATCAAATGTATTTGTTGTTATGTCCAATTTGACGAAATGATTGCCTGGCGGCTAACAAATGCCCATCGGTTATTTAACTTCAACATTTCGGTACCATCAAATTCAATATCAATTGTGGTGTTTGCAAGCTTTATGATCCAGACATTTATTAATACTCACTGTAACACGAAAGCTGTGTAGCAATTTGTATTTTTAAATTAATTTACTCTGGGTACACATGGAAAATCTAAAAATATCCGTAAAAACGCCTGTTTCTGCATATAAACGACTCGCTATTGAACAACCCTCCTAAATTGATTTGCTGCTAAATGCCCGATTCAAGGGACGTTCCTGCGTACATTACTTTTGAATTATAATCCCCTCGACTGTTGATGTATGCGGGCTTTTTCACAACAGATGTGTCGCAAAATGTTGACGCTGGCTCCTTTCATTCGTTTGATGGCCTTGTAAATGAGGTCATTACGATTTTCAGCCTTTGCGACAAGAAATCGTAAAATATATTCCCAAGAGATGAATGTCGTAAATGTTTAAATTTAATTTTCTTCGTTTATACGCTTAGCATTTGAAATATTTAAATTGAAATGAAATTTATTCAGTACGCGGTACAATTGATTATCTATAACAAATGTTTATGTCTCATTATTTATGTGTTGACAGTGAAATCCATTTTTCGAACAGCGCAATGTTCTCCTGATTTGGACAATCTTCGTACTTGTTTTAAAGGTAAAATTTCGAATGTGTTAATTTTGTTGGTGGTTCTAAAATTCAAAATTAATACTAATTAAGCAATTTCATCGCTTGTTAAAAGCTATAAAAATATAATTTTGAGTGCCCAAAAGCCCATTGCTTCATTCAACTGTTTGATATCATCCTTTTTTCCAGCCTCATCACTGTCGGCATCCTTTAAACCATAAAAGATGCCCTACAAAAATTTCAATTAGCAAAATAATGCAAATGTTTGCTTAACAACACAAGCGCTAGTCCCCATTTTGTTTAAACATAACATCGTTATGGTCGTATATGGTATCTCTAAAATAAATCTACATAAATGTAACATAATTTCAGCTTTAATGCTTTTTTCACCAATAGCTAAATGCGAAATGCAAGGATTCAAATGCGCTCGCTCTTAATAAACTTTATTTGCAGTTTAAGTCTATGACTTTATTGCTGTATTTGCTTTTTGCAAATAATCGTTTTAAAAATTACCATGAATGAGTACAGTGCGAAAACTGACATCAAGATATACAAGCTACAAGTTCACATGGACTGGTGAATCGAGATTGCACATGAAAAGAGGACGAAATCGCAGGAAAGCGAGGATACAAACAAAAACTAAAATTGAATAGACCATCATGGTGGGGTGTGTCCATAAAGTTTGCCTGTGGCTCATGTGCACTGTGAATGCACATATAGACATTAGACAGACTGTGTGGAATTGCCTTTTCACATTTGCCCAGAGGCAACGGCCCTTTGTAAAGGGTTAAACCTTTTAGCGCCGTTTATTTGTCATATCTGTTTGTTGTTGCATAAATATTGAGTTGTGAATTCTGATTTTGGTTAATAAGTAAAACAAAGATTGTTCACATACATTCGAATATGTGAGTCTTTTTATGTGTAAATTGTCAACCTCTATATCTTGGCTATAACATAAGACAACTTTATGATCTGCTTGTCGTAGAATATCATAGACCAAATCTTTAGAATAACAACCAATTAATTTTGTTATAACTTAATTAAGATTATTAGCACTTAACAATATTATTTTTAATTGCAGTAACGAGATTACGTGAACATTGGGATGAGACTCAACAATGTGTGCTTCAACGCAAATCCCAGCTGACTGCCATGCTTGGCGATTCGCAAAGGTAATTTTAGGCTGTTCCCTTAAAAGCTCAATGCAAATTTGTTGTAAAACTTCCGATTTTTTTTTGTTTTTTTAATTGAAGCTAAACAGCTGAAGACCTTTTTTATTATCTGTTTAAATATTTTCGGTACGAAATTGCATCCATTAAATATCTTCATTAAAAAAAATTGCTTCGCATTATGCAAAATGATGCTGATAGCACGTTTGGTTGTTTATCAAGTAAAAGAACGGCGCGTCGCGGCGTGCTTCTTAATAATGCAATGAAAGCTGTACACAATGACATTATGGGAGTAGCCAGTAACTACATATAATTATGTTTTTATGTATATACATAGATATGAAGCGAAGCGACTGGAAATCGAAGCATGGCTAACGCGAATGGAGAATCGATCAGAGAGGATGGGCACGGTTGCGACAACAGCAGATGTGCTTGGAGCGCAGCAACAAGAGCAAAAGGTATATCTATATAGAATTTATTAATTTGTATTCATCTTGTGCAGACAAAAGCTCACCACTACCACCCGAATAGTTGAGTATTGTTCATTTTGGGAGGCAACATCCGCCTGGATGTATTTCGGAAGTCGGATTATATTCTATTCCTTTGCAAACTGTTTGAAAACTTTTTCAAATTGGATTGAACCTCATGAACACTAAATTCATTTCGCAGTTAGTTGTTATTTGTCTATGGTGTTGACGCTTTTGTGCGCATTTCACTCCATTTGCAGATTCTTTTAAATTTTTTTTCACTCCATTCCTCTCTTAATCATCATTTTATGTTTTGTTTGCATATTTGCATATATTAAAAGCATAATTGTTTTTCTGCTTAATCATTCTGATGCTATAAAAATAAAATGAAAACAGTAAACTAAATAGCAGAACATTATTGAAAATTTAAATTAATATTTATGTTGTATCCTTCAACACGTGGCCGACGTATGTGTAAACAAAAAAAATGTATCCTTTTTGTGCACTTATTTCAGCTCTTTCATACGGATTTGCATAAATATAAACATCACATTGAGCTGTTCAATCAGTTGATGCAAAAACTCATTGCTGTCTACCCATCCGACGATACATCACGAATTAAACGAATGACCGAGTCTGTAAATCGCCGGTATGTATTTATTACACTTGCGTTATTTGCGCCTTTTTATTTCTTCTTGTTGTGCTAATTTTGTGAATTTTTCAGATATAACAATTTGGATAATGCAGTCATCAATCGAGGCGCGTTGTTGCATGAAGCCGTTAAAGATTTGCACTCATTTGATAAAGATATGGAAAAGGTATAGTATAACATTTTTTAAGTATTAAAATGTTTGAAGTGACTTGCGCTGTTCGCCTGGAAAGTCGAAATAAAACAAAATAAAATTCCGCAAACAATACGACGAACTTTCATCAGTCTGTTATGCTCAAGTTATGCTATATAAAGCCCTCTTGAGTTCATTTATTTGCGTTTAAAAAGTCAAAAATGTATGTTCCTAATGTTTAGTCAGCCTCATCATTGTACTCTGCACATATATGTTAGTTAGTCAATATCATCATAAATACATCATGTTTCTAACGCTGCGAACAGCATAGATCTGACTGCAAACAACTATGCAGACAATTATGACATATTTGCAATCGAAACAATGACAAATGCCAGAGAAAGTGATGTGGATGTTTGGTTCTCGAATGTAAATCATTGATATTTTCCAGTGTGACTATATTTTATGGTATCAAACAAAGTTGTCAATTCTAGGACAACCTTTTGAATCAGCCGATTGCTATAGATCAGGTTAACAAATTAAAATCATAACAAGGTTGACCCCATCTCAACAATTCCACTTAAAACACTTAATTTTTTTAAACAACAATCACTCACAAACTGTTATCTTCATTCTTATTCCTTCACAAATTACGTAAAATGTTTACCGTCGCTGCCACAGCAAAACCAACAAACATTCCCTTAATCAGCCACCCATTGATACTTTGCCGTTTTATTATTCTCGTAAAGTTTCATTGAACAGAACATCAGATAAATATCGAATACGGAACCGTCAACACTTTTCTTTTCGGTCAACTTGCCCCAAGATATAAACTTTTTATTTCGATAGCATTATCTGGATTCGCACTTGCTGTATTCTTTTGGCCTTTAAGCTTTATCAAGTATCTTCAAAAAGTAATTTGCCAAACATTTGTTTACATTAATTTTCATAATGTGTTGGTCTAAAAAATATGTCTTTAAAACCAGAAGGCTGTAAAAGTTTTTTTTTATAACTGCATGATAAATAATCCTCCAGCATCAACCGGAGCTAAATGCATAACATACTCAGATAATGATGTTTTGTATTTATACACTATGCTGGTGAATATGAGCTCTTCCTATTATGCTTTTTCTTGTTCATAGGAAAACACTATGTTTTACCTCTCAAGGGCTAACATCATATTAAATGCATATGAAAGTTAAAAATAATTTTGCTTGAATTTTTTTTTTTAATTTCATAGTTTTTAATGCAGTTTTTTTTAAACCTTTACAGTTTCTGGAGTGGCTGAGCGTCGCTGAATCAGACATAGAAAATGCGGAATCGGAAATAGACAGGAATCCCCTCGCGTTAAAGGTAAGTGACCTCTCTTCTGCAATAAATTGATTTTTTCTCCACTCTTACTGAGCGTAGAACAGTTAAGAATTTGTTCTAAATACTGAGTTCAAATATACCGACGAAGTGTCGACCAGTTTAGCTCAGTGGTTTGTGACTATGCTGTCCTTCACCATTCTAGTTATTCTCCCCTAAAATTTGTTGAACTTGCTCTTCGAATTTTGCTGAATGAGAAAAAGCTTGGATTATTTTGTAACGGCTTTTAATTGTAAACTTGCACACTTTTGGGGAGAAAATCATTATTGAAAGATGTTACGCCATCTGTTTGAGCTTTATAGTCCAAATTAAATTTTCTGCGAAACTGATCATGGCTGTGGCCTATGGTTATTTTTTTCGTTTATCAAAAATTTTAGTCTGTTCACTTATGGTTTTTTAGCTTAAAATATAGTTGTTATCAAAAAAAGATTTTTTTTTGCTTATTTTCATGGAAATATTGGCATACATGCATATTACTTGATTTCAAAAAGACTTTATTTTACAAACGATGCCAATTTGATTTGCCTATCTCTTGCTATTACGCCATTTTCGCTAAATAAACCAATAAGGATATTTGATTGTGGAAATTTGGATATGCTGAAATTTATGTTGAAAGTTTCAAATTAATAAAATAGGAAACGTGTCTATGCTTGGGATGACAATTATGTTGTATGGTAGCCTGTATTGTTTAGTGGCATCCAAAGAGCTAGTTTCAGCTTTTGTCCAGGGTTGATTGCTTTTCACGCTGTATTGCTATATTGTTTCAACAATTTCAATTTTCACCGATTGAGTAATTTTTGAAATGATAAAAATGTGTCAAGAACCTGGTGGAGTGAAGGTTAAGCGAGTTTTAATCGTGTTGGCTGTGTGATGATGATGAAGGTTGTGTTATCGTTGTTCGCTGTATTCAAATGGACCATTCACGAATACTTTCGAATGTTTGTACATTGAGATGAGTTAGTGGAAATTTATAATAAGATTTTGCACGCAACAGCCTCCCCAAAAACAGCACGGAGTGGTGGCATTGAGCATATATCGAATGTTGGCAATAAAGCATGCGGCGCGCCGGAAGAGCTGCGAATACATATTCATATATCCAACACGGTTGGCCCTGTAGAGGCGACGCGACGCGGCGCGGCGAATGGACGCAAAAACTAATTGAACTTTTGTGTGTCTTGGTCATTTATCATCCCAACTCTAATTTACATGCGAAAACCCGGTGCGCCCCTTATCAGTTAGATGGTGTACGATGTGTTTAATTTAGCAAATGATGAGCTTAACTAATTGAATTTCGCCATAGCTGCTCCCTTTAGTGTGACGCTTTTTGCAATGTACTTTCGGTGGTTTGTGCGGTTGTATTAGAAGGAAGCGAATACATATTCCTGCTTTGGTGTAGAAGTTTCCAAATTCAATAAGCCACTTGCTTTTATAATCACATGATACATTTTAAGCTTTAAGCTCCTAAAATACCCTCACGCAATTACACGAGTTGATTTTCGTTTTTCGAGATTTTAATCATGAGATGAAAACTTTTTTCTAACTGTTCTCAACTGACATGTTATTTATATTGCAAAATTCGCATTTGAACATTCCTCGCTGATCTAAATCTTTTTACAACGATTCGTACTATCGCTCGAATGAATGAATTTATTCTACTAAACATATATCAATACATTTTTCTTCTGTTATAATTCTGCGAACTGCCAAAACTCGGCAGGCAATTAATTACAATTGCGGTAATTTCGCTGTCATCATGTGTTAATACGCTTGATGACTGACCCATGAGCATTCACATACGCACATACTCGTACGTTCTGCACGCGTATTATATAGCTGATATGTTTGTGTTCAACGGGGCGTACGATGCTTTTGTTTGTTCATTTGTCACCAGCTGCATAAGCGAGTAAAATGACCACCGCGTGATTTTTATCAGAACGCATTTATTTTAATCCATTTTGTGGTGACTTTATTGTGGGTGGATTTAAAAACTGAATCCTCTCGTCAATGGTTGAAGTGGTTGTTGTCAAGTGTTTCCAACACCTCACAGTTAAAATCGATTAATTGTGAACGTCATTCAAATAGTAATTTTAATGTGACGTAATATTTGCTTAAACACCATAATTTTTTTTTAAATTGAATAGCTTTTTTGTGCAAACAAATTAAAATATTAAATCTAATTTCTTGCTCTTAAACTTACTTAAATACTGATCAGGTTAAATTATTAAAACACATTGCATATTTTAGAAAATATAAATTATGAAAAAAAATGTTTTTAATATTATTATATTAGAGTGCAACTAGGTAAGGGGAAGTTTGTCTCTCAGTGCGACTGCGCATGAATAATCATTTCCAGTCGGTACAAAGCGAGTAAGATACAAACAAATCCTCTCCCATGGCTGTGAACGCCGCGACGCGCCGGTTTTAAAAGCGTCGCACGGCGCCGGCACGTTTTTATGATAACAAGAGATGTAAACAAAATATAATTCATTCCAGCCGCTACAGTCTGGCTGCCAAGAGAGTTGAGCACATGGGGAAGTTCATTCCAATTATTTCCAGCTCCTTGACAATGATGCTGCCTCGAGAGCCATCTGTTTCGAACTGATCTCTCAATTCTCTTACATCTAGACTGCAAGTTTTGGACCAAAAAGATTGCAAGCGTCAGTTTGAGCGTCGGTACGCTTCAAGCAGCATCGCTGTTTCAAGCTTTAAATGAACTTAAAAAAATTCTCAAAAATCTGAAAATTATTTAAATTTGCAAAAGGGACACATTGGATTTATAAATTATTTGTGTTACACCTGTGAGTTTAGGCATGCGTTATTAAAATAAATAAATTTTGGATTTTCAATCTCACAATTCGCAATAATATGTGCGTCAATCGTTTGAAATCGCGGTCGTTCTATTTTCAATTCGTATTATTTAGTTAATCCGTTAAATGTTTATTATGATAAGTTCTCTCAATTGTGTGGTTCAGTGCCGCAATGCATCGTCTACAAGGTTACGTTGTTCATTTGTGAAATAATAAATAATGCATAATCGAGGAATAAGTCAAGATTGAAATGAATAAAAAGAAGCCAGATTTATTGTGTTTGAAAAAAGTGCAGCCGCAACTATAAAATCAATAAGTGCATATACGGCTAAATTTAATTGTGATAGTGTAAATTGATCAAATTTGCGTCATATTGTGCGATTATAATTTAATATGCAGAAAATGGCCAAGTGAAAATTTTCCTCAGTTATTTATGGATTTAATATATATTTTGAAGAGTTTTATTGGTTTGTTTAAATAACGCTTAAAGTCATTTCTAAACTGTTATTATCTATAACTGTTAGATAATTTTTGTTGTTAAATGTGTTAAGTAAAAATTCCAAAAAAAAAAATAATCTAAATAAATAGAATAATTAATTGAAGACTTCTTCTCATATTATGACTTCCGACAACAAGAAGTCCACTACAAAATTAAGAAGTAGCATAAAATAGCATAAAAATGATGAATAAATTAATTGCACAGAAAAGTGACAAAGACAAATCTCACGAAACGAAGGATCGGCTTAAAACGCGTAATCTCACCATGGTTAAGCTGCGGAAAATTTTCAAGTCATCGGTAGCCAGAATTTTCCGCCATCCAGAGCGACAGGAATACGCTCTGCTGCTTCATTGCAGTGCTGACATTTAGTGGCATAAAACTTGTGTGTGTTTTTGCTTCTACCAAATAAAGTTTTCGATCACAGGTGTTTACAAACCCACTGATCAAATATTAGAAGGTTTCAGCTAAAAGGTGTGCAAAATGTTTGTCACCTAGTTTCCAAAAAAAAAAAAAAATTGTTAATAATCTTTTCAGTACTGAAGTGCGCATTTTTGATCGGTATCAATGAGTTGAAACACTCTAATTCCCCATAGCGATGGAAATGAAAATACAGTTGTAATTAATTATTAAATGTTATAAAAGAGAAAAACTGTTAAAGCGCATTGAATGAATGCCGCCTTTCAAATTGGCTTGTGCATAAAAAATGTTTTATGTTTTAATACTGCAATTGGGAATTACAGATACACAATTTCAAGCCGCCTGCCGTCGCTGCGTTCGTCTCTGTATCGTCGTATATGAAATATCGAATTCATGCAAATTTATCGCGAAAAATGTATTCCCACATGCTTTAAATATGTCATAAATGTAAGCATGAATTTTTATGCTAACAATTTGTCTCTATCATCATCAGCATTGCCGCCATCATCATCGTCGCTGTAAATTGATGCTCTAGTAGCATCAACTATACAATATTTTGAATTCATTTTTGTGTAAATCGGCGGAATTTGAGATAACAAAAAAAAAAAACGGCTGCAAATCACATGAAAAGAGGCGAATTGAAAAGGAAATTGTTTCAATAAAATTGATAGAACTGTGTGATCCATATTGTATGCTACGATCTAAATAAAAAAAATGACTTCAACAAATTTGCACAATGGCAGCAACCATGATAGTGCTAACAATAATGCACCAACAACCACAACTTCCAATGCAAGTACGCTTTCAGCATTAAATGGTGGTTACAAAGTTCCTACACAAACACCTACCAACGTCAACGGCACCAAAGGCACACTTGATCATAATAGCTACGACCATTTCATAATGAATCGCAAAATCCAATTGAATGGCGGCAATGAATTGCGCATCGACGACAAAAACATATCGCTGCATTTAAACAATCCATTTGTCACCAACTTTGTGCAACAACAACAGCAACAACAGCCGCTGCAGCAAAATCCTCTGCCATTGTCAAACTATCCGCTTGGCCAACACAACATTGACAGTGCAAATGCGAGGAATCAGAATTTTCGCACAAATGAAAACGGCATGCCCTCATACGAGGAGATGGATCGTCCAAAGCGCCCGCACAGCATCGCCGTGTCATCGCCGCTGAATACACAACAGAACCATGACAGGGCTGTTGCTGCATCCATGTACAATTCAAAGAACATGGCGAATCCCAAAGAGCTGGTGTCGGACAAAGAGCAGCTTTACGCTCATCTCTACGGCCAATACAAAAGCAGCCCGAGTCGCAGTCAAGCGCATCCCGGCCAGCCAGAGTTTCCACTCTACCAGCCGCCCTCGCCCGTATCTAGTCTCCAACAGATGCAACAACACCAACTGCAATTACAACAAGCTGTAAAATCGGGTGTCCAGCAAGGCCCACCTGTAGTACAGAGGCGGTCGCACAGTACACCGCGTCCCATATCTCAATTGGCACAAGGATCCACTTCAGCGCCCACTAGTGCTGTTCAGATGTTGCAGCGTCCTCGCAGTCTTGATCGCAGTGGAGCGCCAATAAACATTCCATCCGCACTTGACAAAAACTACAAGCCACCGATACCGACGCGTCGTCTGTCCCAACCGATTTCAAATCAAAATCCGTTGACGCCAACATCTCGACCGGCCATCATCAGCAACGCCGGCGTGAATGGCATTGGTACCACCATGCGACAATCGGCTACATTCCATGGCCAGCTGAACCGACAGTCGACTGGCGGTTCTGGATTTAATTATCCATTTGAGAACGGTGGAATGGACACAGGTACGCGCCGCAAAACAGATCGTCCAATATCGTATGCTTACGGCACGACACCTGACCAGGCATTCCTTGAGAATCAACTCCGCATCTATTCGGAACAGTTAAGAAATATAACGGAAAGTGTGCGGAAATATTCCGAGCAAGCCAAATTGTTGTCGGAAATTAAACGGCAGCAATTGCAGAAGCAGCAAATGCAGCCCAATGCCATCCCACAGTCGAAGAGTGAGTCGAAAATTTTCCAGAATGGCAACAACGGCATTGACATTATGTCGTCATCGGCCTCGATGATTGGTATGAGTTCGGGCAATAATTTAATATCCGGCACTGGTTCAACCGCAGCAGTGACAGCCGGTGGTGTGGTTAATGGTGCGGCTGCCGTTGGTGCTGGCGGTGAGGAGGTGAAAACGCCATCCCATCAGTTGAAATTGTTTTTGGATAGCATTCGCAGTTCCATGAGAGAACCGAAAGAAAATGATTTAGTAAAAATCAGTGAAACAAGTGCATTGACTATTACGATTCCACCATCGGCGCCGACAACCACAAATGCAAACGGTGCCATTGGCTGTGTGCGTTCCCTGCTTCCGTCCACACATGCGTCTAATGTAAATATGGCGTCAGCTGCTATGACAACCGAGCAGGATACCGGTGCAGGTCAATTTCGACCGCCGTCTGCGGCCACGACGGTCGAGGCAAAAACACCATCTGATCAATTGCGACAGTTTCTCGATGCCATCCGGTCCAATTCTGTTCCCGAAACTGACGATATTAAGTCTGCTTGCGACAGATTTACGAAATTTAAAGAAAATGTTGAACAACGCACCTCGACTTCAGTCGGCGGTGTCGCAAGCAGCACACCTGCCAACGGCAGCGGTGTCAAGCAATCTAACAGTGTTGATTCGTTCCGTCACAGTCTAATTGCCACTGAGACATTCTCGCAGGTGTCCAATAATTTGCGAATAATGAATAAGGATTTAGAGACATTAGCTGATGACGCTGGAAGCACAAAGGCAACACCAACAATGAGCCAAAAGACACCACCTGTGCTGGATTTTAATCAAATTCTCGATAACTTCCATCAGATGGCGTCGAACAATACAAATCCCGTCGACACATTAGACTATTTGAAGCGTTGCTCGGACGCCTTGCGCCAGACCTCAAATCAATTGCGGACTGCATCTGTCCACAACAATAATGGATACGGTGATTCGCCTGAAGGCAGTTCGTGTTCAACAACGCCCGGTTCAATCAGGGAGGCCGTGCAAAGTTTGCTGGCACAACCGCGCAACGGCTTCCAAATAATGGACGACAGAATGCGCCTCTTCATTGACATTTTGGACTCGCAGGAGAAATTCAGCCAGGTTGGTGTGCGCCATATTAGTCTATCAATATCAGTATAAATTGCCATCCAATTGTGGATGTGCAGTCATTTGATTGGCGGGTATAAATCTCATTTGTGATTAGGTCCTTGACAGAAAGAAGCTTTATACCGCATATTATTCATATGGATTTATGTTACAAAGCTTATTTGGCATTGATTTCATTGGTTCGCCTCAGGCAAACATAAGATTGAGTGTGATATATCTGTTTTCTCAGCCACCCTTGCACATGCTGAGTGGTAGAACTTTTGGTGCGAGGCGTGTTTGTCAAAATCTTAAAGCTTACGTCAACATTTGGAGTGTGCTTTGGAAAAAGGGTCTCACCAAAGTTGTGACATCCATTTGAATGGTTTTATATATCCATCTATATACCCTCTTGTCAATGGTTCTGTATATACAGTATTTTGCTATCTCTCTGGTAAATATCAGAAAATTCTCGACTTAAATGCAGATATGGAAGACTTTGGTTTCATATTAAGATCATAGTAAAAAAAAGGGAATTTCGTATCGCATAAATGAGATTTAAATCTGTTCTTATTAGAGATGTATCATTTTATGAAAGCATTTCGATTGAAGTTCAATTTATTGATAAAGTACGACAATTTGTTTTTACTTTAACTTTCATTAAAAGAAAGATTCCTCAAATTTTTCTTTAACAATGTTAGTTGTTATACTAATTCAGGATATATTACCGCGTGGATTTGTATAAGATTTATGACTTGAAGGTTTTATTTTAATTTATTATGCAGAGAAAAGGTCTTCTTACAATCAACGAATATTTTCTTCAGTATCTTATTTAGCGTCTTCACACTCATCGTATATTTAGTCATTACTCATTACTATCCTCACATGACAAGGGAAGGCGTTCATAAATCCCGAAATGGTTGTAATACTTCTTAATCAGATTGGATTATGAAGGGCTTTTACACTTGTGTATGACAATTAATCTACTGTATAAATTAGGATAACTTTAATTAAATATCTCCACCAAAGCTTTACATTTTTATATTTCATAGTTAAGGCAAAGTAACTTTCTAAACGTTTCTCAATTTTTCTTATAATTTTGTTAAAACAGTTTTAATTATAACTTGTAAAACTCTATTATAATCAATAACTAACTTTCTTATCATTACTCACAATCTTGTATACTTGATCTTAGTAGTAGCTATGGCATTTAACTAATTTGTTCGTAAAAACAATCCTACATAATGTTTGGCCCCTTCAACACGTTCATAAATTTACTGTAATAATTTTTCAGTATTCATTGAGCAATGTGCACGTCTTTCGCTTAAATTGAGTTTCTTTACCGCAAGGTCAACGACAAGCCACTGCGAAACTAAACCTATTAAATAAATTGTCCTATCATGTTCCACTTGACATTCTACGAGCGTAATAAGCTCCTGACACTGATTTGAACGAGTACATGCGGCAGTTGCCGCCATGCCACACCCCAATCTTCATTCTTCATACATATAACATAGCATACAGCACATACTCCATGCCAACATGAATGCTATCAGCAGAAATTGGTGCGAGCGCATCAATTTGGATAAGCGGAAGCCAGCGCCAACTTGTCGACAAACTACACACATAATTTTATAGCCGAAACATGAAATTGTTAAAGACGCGCATCATCACTCGCTGATCCTGCAGTCGTGTGAATTATGCTGTGGTCGATGCCACCTCCAAGTCAACAGGTTTATCGTTGTACCACTTGTCCGTTATTATGCGACCACATTCTTTCCGTTTGACGTGTGTGAGGGGGTGATTTTGTCTCACACTTGAAAGGAAGTGCCCAAATGCAAAGTCGTACAAATGTAAATGGATTTGTGGACACTTTTTGTTTGCTTTGACGCTATTCCAATTTCTTTCGACGTTTTCGACAGTTAAGCATTTTCTTTTTTTACCGATCTGTTTTCCTGGCAAGAGTTAGAATTCACTTAGGTGTCACACCTACCGGAAAGGTGCAATCGTAGGCAAATCGTTATTTTATGTGCCGTCAATGAGGCTTTGTTTGGGATTACGATAAACATCGGAGCTTTCATATTTCAAATTTTATATCCGATGCATGTATACGCCAAATGATTCTGCGGTATCAGACATTTTTAGGATTTGAGAATTATTATTGATAAATGATTTAGCAAATAAACGAAAAAACATTTAACAAACTTCCATAATTTAATTGACTCAGTCACTGTAGTTAAATGCAGTTACGATTGTTGCAGTTTCATAGTCCATACATAAAATTTTATTTTTATTAAAATGATTCTGAAAAGTCCTTTGAGGACGAGTTTTGTTGAGTAATTCAATCACAACTGTTAAATTTCGTTAATAAATTTAGCCATTTCGCCAATTTCTGTATCACAGTCACGTCGTGGCACTTCTGCATCCCCAGCTTCGTCTTCCTTTGTTGGTACGTGCCTTGTCGCCAAAAAAGCTTCAGCACTTTGATGCAAACTTATTTGCAGCTTTTCCAAGTTGTTGTTTTCATTGACGTTCTTCTCTTACATTCCAGCTCTTCTTCTCTATATTAGTTCCACCTTATTGAACCAGTTTCACAAACGGAAATCTTATTTAAGTTATTTCCGATACATTTGCTGTCCCGCAGATCTGTGCCGCTGAGTACCATGAGCTCAGCTCTAAATCAAATAATTCGACTGATGTGATCTGCTACAATGATTTGCTTCTGTTGAATCTTTATAACTGGGCCAATCTATTTATATTGCATGCATTGAAGGTATTTTCAAATATTCACTGCAGTTGCATATGGGGTGGAAATGCAGTCCTGCTAAGCATTAAAGTATGGGTCTGAATTGCATTTTTTCGAGCCGCTATGATTTCGTTTGAGAGCGATAGCAGCCGATGAGTTTTACTTTAATGCACATGAAAGGCACTTCATGTGTGTGCGCGCTTGCAATGGATATAGGGTTTCAAAGGCCGCTCAAACAAACAGCCCAACATTAATGTGCAGTATTTAAATGCATCGTTTTTGTGCGCTTCATGTGCCTATTTCATACGGAGCCCGCTATTATCCATATTTGATTTTGGTGAAGGCTCGATATCGATTTCACACAATCCCACCTCGGATACCGTTTTCTGGAAAGTTTCAAATTAATCCAGTATAACCCACTAAATGGGCGAAAAGAGCAGTTTGCTTCAAGCCATTCGAATGTAGGTGTACGTAGATGCATGATTTCCGGGAATAACAAAAAAAAAAAATTCATTCACATTCAATGGTATTTGTTGAAAAAAAAACAACGATTTGTCGAATTTGTTAGCTGGCTTGCATTCTGCCAATTTCAGAGGCTGTTTGTAGTTAATATGTGTAGCGTAAATTTCGTAATGCTTTTCTGATCGTCTACACTTTTTTTCCGTACTTATTTCGTTTTTATGAATGAATGTCAAAACTGTCCATTTTAGTTTCGGCTAACAAATAATATTAACGCGGTGACAGATTGCTCGTGTAATTGCAATTACCTCAGATAAAGTTCATTGTAAAGTCAATTACATATTTTTTCAATTATTATTATATTGACAGGGCAGGCACTTCTGGTACACTTTCAGAAATATTTTCTTATTTTCAAGTGTGCAGCCAACACACATTTGCTGCAACGCATTTATGAGAACTGTATTCAATCGTAGTACATATACGTATATGAAAGCTTTTATGTATGAATGATTCAAGAAATAAAAATGCTTTCCAAACATCAATAGCGATTAATATTGCATTTTGATTGGCAACTCTCGTAAAGTAAATATTGAATCAAGAATCATGAGTATTTCCAAAATAGATCAATTAGTACCACATTACACACATAAAAATAATTGGATATTGAAAGGAAGGTATACAAGAAAAACCTATAAACTAATGAACAAGCGCTTTTGATGTTGCAGATGAATGGCATATACATATATGTACCATCAATGCAATTGTGTCGGCTAGTATAAATAAAGCATGGAGGTTTCAGTTTGAAATATGTATCATAAAAACCATACGCTCGCCACTGCCGTACTGAAATGGAAGTAATAAAAAAAAAGTGGAGCCATTTAAGTGGCCACTCAGAACGATTGTGTGCTTGGATTATCCAGAGTCTCTAGTCTCCACAATGCCTGTGATTGTGATTCATATTTTTAAGCGGCTGGCTAAATTTAGTATATGGGCAATTATAAAGTTTTCCACTTTTCATTTTGTGCATGTAATTTCGCGTATAAGAATCATATTTTCGCCCGAAATCTCTGCTACAAACTCCGTCGGTGCGGCACGTGAATGGACACATTTTAAGTAATAAGTTTCTACTGCCTTGTATAATGGTTTGCATTTGTTGCCGACCACATGCGTTCATAAGAGCACACATACGCTTTTGTTGTTAATTAGTGTAGCCGACTTAATTTCATTAGGTTATAAACGTTGCTGCAAAAATAAAAGTTTCACTCGTGCACATTTCCGAGAGAGGGTTAGGATTCATTTAATTAGAAACAGACGAGATGTTTTCCTATTTCATCTGCGAACGTCGGAAAATTCTGGATGTGTGTACACTTTTCAATTATACAAATTACATGCGCGATACGCATGTTTTGTTAAGGTATACAAAGAAAATATTCGGAACCTCTTAAGTATATTTAC
>JANSTS010004466.1:4796-21032 GCA_026546915.1 Sylvicola fuscatus | reverse complement strand
AAGATTAGAATATAACTCTTGTGCGTGTGACAGCGGCTATTGTGGGATTTCAAATGCAACAAAATGTGTTAAGAAAATTGTGTTAATCTAGTTTAAAAATTGTGTATAATTATAATTAAAATGAGCTCAAGCTGTTTGCAATTTGCAATTATAAAATATATTTGAGTTTAAAATAATATTTAACTGTACATTTGTAACAAAAAATTATTAATTGGTAAGTAGGACAAAAGCACACTTTAAGATAATTTCTTCTGTGAAAAATATTAATTAGAATGAAATTATATGTAATAAAAATAATATTTTCGGTTAATAAAAAATTTAAATTCAATTTACTTCCGAAAAATATTTCTCAAACAGTCAACCCTGCTGATCATGTTCGATTTTACAAAATGCATTAAACATATGTATAATGCACTAATATGATTCTGCGCAGTTTAACAACTTTATTTATGAAATAAATGTGTAGAAATTAATACTCGTAACCGAAAAGTCATTCGATTGTTCTGTATCCATCTGGAAGGTATTTTTCCAGCAGAAAATAATAAAGTGCTATCACAAACCCAAAATTGGATAATGTCGTCGTCTCAGTGTCGTCAAAAGTTCCACGAAAAATGTGAAGAAGCCATCAACAGACAGATAAACATGGAACTGTACGCCAGCTACGTGTACCTGTCAATGGTAATATGTTCACCTTTCCACACAAAAAAAAATTGCATATTCCAGGTTTGGGCGTTCCCACTTTTCAGGCTTACTACTTTGACCGGGATGATATCGCCCTACCTGGCATGTACTGGTACTTTAAGAAGGCATCAGACGAAGAACGTGAACACGCCATGAAGTTCATGAGATATTTAAATAAACGTGGCGGACGCATCGTCTTGACTGATATCAAGACCCCAGAAAAGAAAGACTGGGGCACTGCTCAAGATGCAATGACTGCAGCTTTGGATTTGGAAAAGAAAGTAAACGAGGTACATGACTTTTTAATGTTGAAAGTTATGGTATGTCAACGAATCGTTTTGTTAACAGAGCCTTTTGGAGATTCATGCTGAAGCTAGTGAATATAAGGACGCAAATTTCTGTGACTTCTTAGAAACTGAGTTTCTGCAGGAACAGGTTGATGCAATCAAAGAAATTTCAGATCATGTTACTAATTTGAAACGCGTTGGCGAGGGCTTGGGAGTTTATATGTTTGACAAGGAGTTGAATGAAAAGGAGTAATTTCATAAGGACCTTCAACAGGCAGCAAGTGTTGTGATTCTAGTCAATTTAAACACTCAATTTCTTTAGATTAACGCAAATAGATGGACTGATCGGCAATTGACCAATTGTATTGTCATGTAAAAAAAAACATAAAATAAACGACTGATTGGTAAATTACTAAGATTTGTTGAAAACTATATAACATACATTTCCTATGTTTTCCTATAATTAAAACTTATTTGATCAGCTTCTTCCAGAGGATATTTTTTCATCAATTCTATATCAATAAGGTAAGTACCAACACCTGTTTCTCCAGTAGCTTTGAGGCGACTTAAAATATTGCTGAGTCGGTGAATTTCATCCATCTAGATAGAAAATTTTAAGTTAAGCAAAGTTTTTGACAGGGTAAGTAAACTTTACTTGTTCGTAAAGAAACCTTGTGACAATAAAATCCATTGAACATTCGTCGTTGTGCCTTTTAGCAACTTCAAACAACTCCACCAGATTGTTTGTCATATTTGTTTCCAGATCTAATGCAGCTACAATAGCATCGCTCAAAGTAAACTGGTCACATTTTAATGGCGCCGGAATACTCTTGATTTCAACCATGCCGCCACGTTTATTCTGATATTGCATCAGCTTAAAGGCATGCTCACGTTCATCGTTCGACAGCATTTGAAAGAATCCTTATAAATACTTAAATTAATTACATTGTGACGGCTTTGAGGTAGTTATAAATACCTGAGCACCCAATAAGGCCAATGTTGGAACGTGCAAAATGATTGGCCAGTGAAAGGTAGGTGTTACTGGCAAATAGCTCATTTTTTATTTGCTCATTCACCTTAACTTCTAATTCTTCTGCAAAATTATAGCGGCTTAAGATTTTTGGACATTCATGACTGCAATTTCTTATTTGATAAATAATTGGTCTTAATTTTCCAGATAACTTCTGTATAATCATAATTTTTACATGAATTTCAAAAACATTTAGAAACAAAAAACATTCAACTTGGTAAACATTGTTTTCGTAGATGAATTGAGAACTTTGTTGGATTAGAAGTTCATTTTTAGAATTTTAATTATTTAGTCACGTGTTTTATTACAAAATATACATAATTGAAAATTACTTTCATTCCAATTTATCAACAATAACAATAACTACAAAAGATTTTTATAACAGAGGTTCTTGAGATTCCAACATATGGAGACTGCGATCCGCTTGGTCAGGGTGATGTTTGTCAAAGTGCCTTTGAATTGAGTTTTTCTAAATGAAAGGAATCTCCTGTTTAGAAAAATTTATCAAAATAAATTGTTTAAAACTGCGTAATACCTGTTTAAATTCTTTGTTGCATATTTGACAGAAATAGGCCTTAAATGGTTGATGTACTTTCATGTGCTTATATCTGGAGGAGTACTCAGAAAAACGCTTTGAACACAAAGAACAAGCAAATGGTTTGTCCCCCGTGTGTGTTCGCTGATGATTTTTTATATGCGACACACTGCGAAACGTTTTTTCACAGCCTTTGAACGAACATTTGAACGGGCGCTCTCCTGTGTGAGTCCGAAGATGGCAGACAAGTGCCGGCTTCAATTTAAATGCCATGTTACAGTTTTCATGGGTGCATACAAACGGTCTATTATCACTGTGTACCGCTCGATGCTTCAAAAGATCACTGGAAACCTTGAATGATTTGCCGCAACCATCTTCAGAACACACGAAAGTGCGCAGGTTACTGTGAGTGGTGCTGTGAACCGTCAGCGAATATTTTCGCGAAAATGATCGACCACAGATTGGGCATTTGTGTGGTTTAGATGCCGTGTGAGAGCTGCTGTGTACTTTTAGATTTGTGGCATTGGCGTAGATCTTTCCACACCCCTCTACCTGACAGATATGCTGTTTTTCCGATGTTGTGTTTGCTGGAGTTGGTTGAATGCTGTTTTCAGGAAGATCGTATAGAATCATGTCACTATCATCTGCATTTGGCTGGTCGGGAATCAATTGATCTTCGCTCACATTTTCATTGATCGGATTGTCTATGACTGGATTAGATGTCTCGTCATTGCAGACCAACTGAATTAGTTCCCCGTTCAGAATTACTGGCTTGTATCCGTCGTTCTCGTTTTCATCTCTTAAGAGCAGGTAATACTCTCGCTGGGGAACTGACATATCCAACAGATATCTGCCGCTTTAATAATATTATTCTTGAAAAAGGTCAGAAATGAGAAGTTTTACTGGCACACATATTTTAAATTTTAGTAGAATTAAATTGTTATCTTCTGACCAATATTAAATATTCAGTATTTTTTTCAGGTAAATACACTTTAAAATATGTATATCATATATATTATCAAATTGTCAAAAAATGTCTATACAACATTTATATATATGTGTGGCAGATATATATATTGTGCTGTGTAATTTATATATTACGATGAAATTGAAAATTCGAATTTAAATAAAATTTGAAATTTTAGCAAAATCTAAAAATTTACAAAAAGCAAATATTTTTTGACAACTACAAAACATTAATAATTGCATTCTCCATGAAGGATGATTCAATAAAAAATAAACAAAAATAATTAGGTTCTCTCTTATTAAATATTAATTTTTTTTTTAATTCTTAAGAAGATGTATCGTCAAATATAAAAATCATTGATCAGTGAAAATTTATAAAAAAGAAGTAAATGTGAAAGAAACATATTTCAGAAAACATCAAAAAATTTGTTTTATATATTTTAAAATGTCAATATCTCAAAGTTATGCTAATTTTCAATCCATTAATAGCTCATAAATATCAATGGTATCAAAATAAATTTCAAGGACAATAAAAATAATAAAATTTAGCTATTTAAAGATGCATTATTATCTTATAAAGTGCAAAAGATTTCATTGTTAATATCTTTAAATTCCAATCAACTAAGGTATAATTGATATTCTAATTGGAATTTTATTTTAAGTCAACAGAAATTCAAGGCAATCGCTTTTTTTAATTTCCTTTTAAGCGAGAGAGAATTTTAAGAGTAAAACAATTTACATTAATCTTTTATATAGTTAAACCATTTACTTTAGTATTTGATAGAAAAGCTTACAATTATTATTATTTAATCACATTTTAAAGATATATTATTGCTGACAAGTATGATAAAATTGGCGCTAACAGCATCGCAAAGAGTTTTACTTGCACTCCATTTATCTTGGGGGCAGCATTGCAAAGATCTCCCTGGCAAAAGCACATAAACACTTTTTTGTAATTGTAAATTGTGTACGCGCATCGATCTTCAGAGTCAGACGGTCCCCGTTGGACGCACATTCTCTGTGTTGCCATGTCATAATCTGAAACTCACCAACATTATACTTCCCGCACCAAATGGAGGACGAAAAACATACCATCTTCCCTGTAGGAACCACCACCCTCGATGACCTTGCCGCACCATCCGGAAGCACAAGGCACAGCTGTTACTCCAATTTCGTTTTCACTTTGCGTCACATTCCACTTCCACGGATCTTTGCAACTGCCCAATTGACCACGAGATCGACATTGGTAGCATCTCCTCAGTATTCCTGAACAAAAGCAATTAGAAAGTTAATCGTCCTTGAGCGAATACGGATATCAATTTTTGCACTATGTCTAGCTATTCGCATGTGTCAGTATGCACTTGGCCACTGACCCAATAAAGAGAAATTAGCACAAAAGACTTCAATCACGATTAAGCGACGAACCTCAACTTGACATTCATCTAATCAAATTTACCTTCTGCCAGCTGAAGATCAACCAAGAATATCACAGCACTTAAATATACGATGAGTCGCGACATTATACTAATAAATGAAATAGTGAATCAATTTCTTATTAAATAATGTTGATCTTGTGCATTCACTTAAGAGCTGCTGCTTGAGTAGTACAAATGACAGCTACGAACTGTCAGTATGTTTCTTAGCTTTTCTTCAGATTGAGATCCAACAGAGGTGTCGAACTTATAAAACAAAAACAAAAATGGCAGTGCATATTTGTGATCGGTTTTGTTATTAAAATTTGAAATAATAAATACAATATTTACCTTCAAAAATTTTTAACGGTTTGCACTTTTTGTATTTATTGGTTTTAATTTTAAAATCTTAGAAAAAATTCTTTTTTTTTATTTGCGATTTATTTGTCTCAAGAAACAAATATTTTTATCATAAAAATTTTCAAAATAAACCACATTTCGATTTAAATAAATTAAAATTGCAATTTTATTTCTTGCCATAATTTAAATCGCTTTCCATAATCTAATCACGAAATTGGCATAGAATATAATTGTTTGTGTATATTTTGTATATATAAACGAGTATATAAATCATATATATATGTTCTATTGTCAATTTTTTAATAATTAAGTGGTTAGTTGTTTTCTAAAAAAAACCGGTTGGAATTGCAGTCAGAAAATAAATGAATCCCTTTGTCAGTATTAACAGTAATATAATTAGCCACTTGCCAAAAAGTGGCGTTTAATTAGGTAGTTATTATTTAAATTTAATACCATATTAAGTTTTATTCGTATTTTACAAATTTTTTTTTTTTTGAAGATTTTTCTGGTACTGATTGATCTGAGTTCCTTTCTTTATCAAAAGAAGTGTTGCAGTTAGACGAGATTGCATGGGAGATAGTGTCGAAATGACACCTCAAATTTCGATACCACATTATTTAAAAAATGACATAGCATATTGCCAGATGCTAGTTGAGAAGTACACTGCCATATTTGATGTAAATTGCATAAAAATACAAAAAAAACTCTTATTTATTGCAAATTTATTTTCAGAAATGGAAAGAAACTCTGAGCTCCTACGACACTGAGGTTAACATTTATCTATTCCTACCTTATTCAAAACAAAAAACTAATAACCATTTTTTTTTTTAGAAATACAATAAGAATATGAATAAACTGTTGCTTGATTTTGAGAAAGACATTTCCAAGATCATGTCACAGCAGGTAACTGCCAATTTCTTTATCCCTAGTTTAAATCACTAAATAATTTTATTTCAGGCAAGTCTCTTTAGTCAAGTTCGGTTTATAGTTCACCAGCATAAGTTGAGGTATCCAGACGAAACTCTCGCTGCCTGCGATTATAGGAATTTGATTTACAAACAAATATCTGAATACATCATGATGAATTGTAGTTCACTGAAGCCGATTGACATTCTCCCATTCCCCAGTGAGGCTGTCATAAATTCCCGGTTTTATAAGTTTGTAACCGATTGTATGAATCAAACATTGATTCGGTACGAATTGGCTGCGAAAATTTCTCGGCAAGTATCAGAGCCAACTGTAGCGCTTTCGTCCCAATTAGAAACTAAAAATGTACCTGCCGTGAAATGCAAGAGAGAAACACAAAATCAGGATGCCAAAAAGCATTTACTCACAAAGGAACCAACAAAAATAGCAAAAAAGGTATCTAAAAAAGAATCAGAATTGGGAAAAGCAATATTAAAAAATCCCAGACGCAAGACTACCGGAAATATGCAAGATGAAATTTGTGGAATAAACCTCCAGGACACGTCCAAACAGTCTCATTTAGCAACCGAATACTGTGACTCTAGCACAGACGAAATGTTCCAACCCGAATACACAGCTGAATCATTACGTGAAGCCTTAGAAAAAGTAATATCGGAAATAAATGATAAACGTAAACGGGGCAAAATGAGCCAGCTTAATTATTCAGCACTCGTAGAATACACAAATTCTAACGAAAACAACAATTTGCTCTCAACAACTCCTGCGGTTGTCGCTGGAGGATCTGTTAATAATGTTTGTAAGAAGAAAGTGCCTGCAAGATCACGTTCATTGCCATTAGTTTTAAATGAACCCATTGGAAACCACAATTGGGCAGCAGAGAATTTTTTTGGGCAATTGGGTTTAATTCCTCATGAGACATGTCAGGAGATTAAACAACAACAATCAGCACGAAAGAGACGAAAATGCACCATCGGCTTGACGTTCGTTGATGAATGCTATTATATTCCGCCGGTTGAACATTGATTTTAAGGATTATTTTCATTTATTTACTGATATTTTTCTTTCAGAAAAAGAAGAAATCGAACTCAAAAAATAAGAAGGCTAATTTCTTACAAAAGACGAAGAGACCACAATTAACTTAACGGAACAACTTCGTTTAATTTAACGACAAAATGGACTTTTAGTAATTTTTTTAATTCTCATAACAAATGATTTGACGAGGTTTGTTTGATTTGTTTTGGATTAAAAACTAAATAATACTTGTTTTTCCATATATTCAGGCTTATCATATATTATCAGAAGAATATATAAATCATTCAAAAAGAAAGAACTATTTGTTTCTCCTTATACAGGAAAAATTCTTTCTTCTTAAAAATTAAGTAATGAAAATATTTCTATTTTGGTAGTTGGTATAAAAATTTTGATTTAGTTTTATTTGTCAATTTAAATTTTTCATTAAACTTACTTAAAAATTAATTAAATGATAATAAATGTTCCCTATTTATGGAAATTTAATTGCTTTTATCTATAAATAAAAAACTTACCTTGAAGGAGTTCCTCAATAGATGTCGCGTTTGCAACTTTTAGCGGTTCCATATTTTTATTATAATCACAAACAATTTGACAACACAGCCAGCGCCAGAGTTTCTGTAAAATTCCGCGAGCTGCCGAGAAAACGTCATTCAAGTAAATTAACCATTTTTTTTCCTAATTTGTGTATTCATTTAATTAAATAATTTATTTAAATATATATAAGCAGTAACCACTTTTATTCATTTAAAAATAAAAAAATAAACAGTAAACCTCAAATGTAGAACAAAAAAAAAACCTTTATCACTGACATAACCAAACTTTCGATTACATAATTTATTAGAAGACTACAAAATTCGCTAATTCTTCAACAGAATATCACCATGTCAGCTGTATTTGGAAGTGCCCGCCTTTTGGTTGCCCGTGGTGCTCGTTTGGTGCAAACCCGCGGCTACTCCGATGAGATGAAACTGACCTTCGCCGCCGCCAACAAAGTCTTCTATGAGAACGCTGTTGTGCGACAAATCGATGTGCCATCATTCAGCGGTGACTTCGGTATTCTCGCCAAGCACGTGCCCACACTAGGTAATTGTTGATATTTGTTGCACAGGCGAACGTTGATTAACTGTTATCATTTGTAGCTGTCCTGAAGCCTGGTGTTGTGCAGGTGTACGAAAGTGACGGTAGCACCAAGAAAATCTTCGTCTCAAGCGGAACAGTGACTGTAAATGTTGACTCATCAGTGCAAGTGTTGGCCGAGGAGGCCCATTCAGTGGAGGATCTTGACCCCAAGAACTGCCGGGATGCCCTTTCACAAGCCCAACAAGAATTGAGCTCCGCTTCCACTGACCAAGCCAAGGCTGAAGCCGCCATGGCCGTTGATGTTGCCGAGATTCTTGTTAAGGCTACCAATTAAATCTACAATTAATAATTTCCATAAAAACAACCACATAAAGTTCACTCTTAGATGTTTGGGGCTATCGAAAAGAGAATAAAATCGATTAACAACTAATAAGAGTTACATAATTTCAGCATAATATTATGATTGATGTTTCTGTTTTAGATATCGCGAACTTCTTTTAAAACTAACGAGATATGCGAGGAATTTTAAATGATTTCTGCATTTTTGAAAACTAAAAAAAAAGCAATTAATCGCTTGGAGCAGTGGACAAATTTATTAACCAATTTATAAAAAAAAAATATTTAAGGATAAGCTAAGCAATTATCGAGGAACTTTGAAACAATTTTAAATAGCTTTTCTTTGAAAAAAAGAATTCATGAACTTGAATGATCAGAATTAACTAAATTAAGTCAGAATCAATGAGTAATATGTAGTTTCAATTGATAAACTAATTTTTGTTTACAAAAATAACATTTTTTAGGTCTGTCGACTTAGACTTTATCCAATCTAATACTAGTTAGATATTAAATTCAAACACAATAAGAAAAGAACTCCATCAAAATATCCTTTAGTTAGAATTTATTCTTGGAAATTTGAATTTACAAACTGCACGAACAACTGTTGCGCCTTTTCAATGTTAAGGGTGCCGTCTAAGTGACGTTTTTTGTAATTAAGAAACTGCATCCGTTGTTTTTTTAGCTGAATAGCAGTGATATCATCAGGTACAATAATTTCCATGTTGGGCTCCAGCGAAATGGGACCAGTCACACCATCACGACGAGCTGCCATCACTTTTTCCACAATGTCTTGCGTCAGTTTGCCCAACTCAAAGAGTGCGTTCGTTGAACTCAATGGCGGCTGCAATTTTGGTTTTACATTAAGATTTAAGATTTTTGAGTGACATGTTATTGTTAATTACATTTTGTGTCGACATATTTGGAGGTGGCGGCTTTGTTTTGTATAATGCTGTAAAAATTCCATCTAAATCAAGATCATCTTCAGGAAACACCGTGAACAACGGCGAATCCCATCTACTGTTGCCATGCGGCTCCTCATACCTTAAGCACAGCGCATCAAACATTTCTTGCGAATAAGGAACATTTGAGTTGTTCTCACAGCCATCGGTTTCATCGTCTTCTGTTTTATTTTGATTAAATTCCCACGCCTGTTGCTTGGATATACCACAGAATAGTGTACATTGACAGGTTCTTACTGCTTTTGTGGCACAAAACAACTCGTATCGATATCCTGCAAAGATTTGTTGTTTAAGTAAAATGATGAAATTATGTTTAAAAAATGCAAGAACCTTTTATATAATTTCCAGCATCAAGTATGACAATGTTATCTTTAATCAGATGCCTAAGAGCCTCGGATTTTAGATCAGCGCGAATCTGCTTTTCTTTTTGCGAGTCATTAAAAAACTGATTTTTCTTGAGACCAGCTCTGGGAACAGCCTCATTTTCACTGACGACAAACACTGTTTTGTCTTTTTGTGTGAAGAAGTCTTTAAGTTCTGCAGCTCGTGTTGATTTACCACTTGATGGATATCCAGATAAAATTAAGAGAGGCATTTTATTCAATTATAGTAAAAATATCAATTTTGAAAAACTATTTGGGCACTTCAATTTTGTAAACACGAGGACTTTTAGTTATTGTATTGAAATGTAAGTATAGACGAACGCTTTTGACAGAAACATATATATAATTGCTGGTTGGGATGCGTGACATGTCAATATACAATTAATATTGTTGAGTGATTTTTAACAAAAATATTTTATAAAACGTTTTAAATATGTTTAATAAACGCAATACTATAAAAGAAATTTTTTCTTATTAATTTATGACCCTAAAATGTTTTTTACTTGACATTTTTTATTTAAAAATATTTTTTTATTAATATAATATCTCAATAAGTTTTACTCAATAATATGTTGTCGATTTCAATTGAAGCTGCTACAATATATATAAAGTATAAACTATAAAAATTGTTCTGTCATCCAATAAGTGATATATATAGATCATTGGTTCTGTCAAATTTTAGTTTCCAAAAAATTGCGTTTATTGCAGTACGATAATTTAAAACAAATGCATTACAAATTACTAAAAACTATAATTGAGCCTGAAATCGTTAAAAACTTGTTCGCTTTATCCAACAAATATTGTTAAGTATCGTTTCGTAAAAATACACGAAAATGGATGCAGGCAAAGACTCCGAGTCGGAAATCGTAACGCGAACTCAACAATCTAGAGAGTCAAATCCAGATGTCGTTCCTGACGTCGATGCTGAGTCTACAGATGGTCTTCGCATTGAATCCAAATTAACTCATTCGGCGTCTCCGCCATTCATTGTACCTGCTGTTACACCAGCCGGCGCTGGTTCATCAAGAATCGATTCCGATACAAATACAAAAGATAATCGTTCATCGGACGAAACCACACCACAAATCCAGCAAGGCGTTATCAACTCCACAGAATCAAAAAAGCCATTTAGCAAAGATGATTTGTGTCCAATTTGTCTAACGTCATTCGGGGACACAGAAGTGGCCACACCTGACAAGTGTATGCATTTTTTTTGCACGGATTGTCTTTTGACCTGGACTATTAACAAAAGTACGTGCCCAGTTGATCGCATAGAGTTTTCAAATGTTTTGATACGTGCCGGTATTGAACCCAAAAAGCACATCGTAATATTGACCATTCCCATTGAGTCTGAAGAATTTGCTGGCTTCAGTGATTCTGAAATTCACAGTGCGTTAGCCTCTTTTGCGTATATGGAATAGTTCATGTTTGCCGGAAGCCATCTTTAGAGCGATTACCTGGTGGCGAGTTATGGATCTTACCAGCTTTCAACATATGAACTTAATCCAAATATATATTAAATGATCTTATTAGAAGAATTATCAAGATTTCTGAAAACTTTATTTCAGAGATTTAGTTTTTTATTCATTTCCAATCATTTACTCAAAAGTTTTAACAATGATGACTATTACCTTTGTTTTATATTTAAAAATTTATGAAAATTTATGAAACTAATTTTAAATAACAGCAAAAACTTTATGAGAATCAAATTTATCAGTTTCCAATGTAGTTTTCTAATGTTGGGAAAATGATAACTCCAGCTGAGTGTACCTGATATTTTTTTGGAAAAGAATCTGATCTTGAAATGAAATTATAATACTGAATTCAAAACCAGCAAGAATATCAGATATTGTCTCTTCGGTGCACCCAAGTTGATGACTTGATATAAATCCTTAAGGATTATTAATAATTAATAGCCTACCCACCATGGGGCATTGGCGCATTCACAATCCTGACACATATAAAATCATACATGTACAATATATTGACAAATATATTGTGAGTGAATTCATAACATTATGCTGAATGAAAAAAACTCTTCAAATTTAATTTTTTTATACCTAAAATCTTAATTTAAAATGTTTTACATGTACTTGTCCTAAAATAGAATAAATACATTAAACAAAAAATAATATATTAAATATTTCTTATTGTCAATATAAAGATCAAATTGAAACCATCAATAATGTATATATATATATTGAAATTGTGCTGTCAAATCTGAATATTTATAATTTTTTGTTAAGCACCTTCGCGAGTTAACTCGTTAAGCTTATATTGCGAAATTTGTATTAAATTCCTCAAAATAAAACATGTCACAAAACAGACGAAATCGGCGTGGCGATAATTCCAAAGTAAGTAATATCCCAAACAAATATGCAAAAAAAAAACATAAAATATAAAACTTTTAGGATGTCAACAAGCGTCAAATAATTTTGGCAAAGAAGTCCTCCGAAAAAGAGGAGCCTCCAAAAATTCTGCTTAAAGTAAAAGATCCCCCAACATTGCAATCTCGTGAGAAGGTAGAAGTGAAGCCAAATATTCTAAAAAAGGAGCCAAATGTTTCGCAATGTCCAGCGCCACCAATAAACATGATGACAGGAATGCCACAAGCAGCCCCACCAGCGACCGAGCCACCAGTACTCCTGCGCATGGACAAGCCTAAACCGATTATAAACAATCAGCGATTGAATGCCCAAATATTCGAGTACCTCAGTGATACAAACACAGAGTTCTTGGTAGTTGGCGCCATCGGTGGGCAAGGTGTCGGCAAATCAACAGTGCTGAACTTGCTAGCGAGCAACGACAATTTGGAAGAGTTTATTGAAATATTTGGTGGACGGTCAGGTGTTTTCAAATCGCGTACAGCCGAACATGTGTTTTCATCATCAGCCGCAACTGAAGGCATGCAAATGTTTGTAACGAATGATCGTGTCATCCTAATTGACACTCCACCATTATTAACAGGAAACGCTCGTGACGCAGTGCATAGTGAAATTGAAGAGCTGAAGCAAATCATCTTTTTGATGAGTGTTTGTCATGTGATGCTGATCGTCCTGGACGACTATGTTAATGTGAATCTGGTGCGACTGTTGCACTGCGCTGAAATGATGAAGTCTGCGTGGAAGAAAAAGGGATCTGAGGAGCAGTTGCCATGTGTGATATTTGTGAAGAACGACATCAGTTTCGATGATTACTCAGATGATGAGGAGGCTCGCTCTGACAACCTGTTGAGGAAACTGTTTCAGCAGTCGGATTTGAGAATTTTCGCCGGCAACAATGCGTGTGGAGCAAAGAGCGGCTTCGTCAATTTGACAATTTTCCCGCATGTCGACGTAAACTTTATGGGAATGCAGTCTGGCACACATTTCTATTTAAATCTAGTGAAGCAGTTCAGGGAGCGAGTTTTCATGTCCTCAAGGCATGATATTGTACCAATGAAGGGAAGACAGTGTGCTATTACCGAAAAGTATTGGAGTACTGTGCTAAGTAACGTTTGGTACTCAATGGCTGAGAATCCGTTCCTCAAAAAGTATGAAGTCATTAATGATAAGCATGCCCACAATCATGGCGGTGATGGTAATCTTAAGGGCAGAGATATGGGAGATATTTAGTGAATACATCTTTAGTACCAATAAAAGTACTTATTTAAATGGTTTATATTAAACGAACTTGAATTTGAAATGTTTTATCGTTTGCCTTTTTTATTTTCAAATCATAATTTCAATTTTTTTTAGTTGATGTTAAAAAACTTATAGTTTTATATTTATTCATAAAGGAAACCCATAAAATCTTCACCTTGTCGTGTTTCTATTAGAACATTTGCTATAGTCGGTTACAGGACGATGAGATCATATTGAACAATAGCGAAGAAAAGAAGGGAGCGTTTTCTTGAATATACCTAAACAGATCGAAAATATTTTGTTATTCAGTTTTTAAGTTAGTTCTTAAATTTTTTTGGATGCGTGAACTTATTTAATAAATATTTTGACCTAAGAAATTCATAATCATCTAAAAAAAGTTAGAATTGTATATCAGAAATTGAAATTTTTAGTATAGATTTCAATATATTTTACATTGAATTTCCAGCTTTATAAGTTTGAAAATTGTTTAGGTATTTTATTTTATTTTTTTATAATAAAACACACAATTTTCCATCCTGGGCAAAATAAAATATTTATCATAAATAATTTGGCCTTTACCTATTAATCAAAACAATTTTTTTCGTAAAACTTTGAAAAGAAACAATATTAATTACAAAACGATGATGTAGATAATAACAAAACGTAAAAATAAATAAGTTAGGTTCAATGATCCCAAATCCCAACCCAATTAGTTACACATCCCATGAAAAATCACAACTTTTGTATCCAGAAATCAACTCTAAGCCAGACAAATTATAAGAAGACACAATAATTATGGTTTATGCTAAGAAACTCATTGCTTAACTAACCACCATACTTTAAAGAACCAGAGCAAAAAATGATGATAGTTTGAACCGTTTTAAAATTGTAACAATCCACATCAAATCCATAATTCATAATTTGCACATAACTCAAAAAACATTTATAGAGTATAGACAATTTACAACATGTGAGTGAATGAACGTGCGCATTGCATACATAAATAATCATCGTCTTACTAATTTTTGACATCACCATATACTCAATAACTACCTATGTAATCAGTGCTTAAGAAATCAGGCAATTAGCAGTTCACGGTCACGCTTCCCGTCCAGAGATTATTGATCTTGCGCGTATTTTGCTTTGTATCAATAAACGTCTTAGCATAGACAGCACAAACATACACGATTATCTACATGTAATTTGTAAGCTTTTGTACATACCCCCATAACTCATAAGTATGAAACATTACACAGGTGTATCAAAGTCAAAGAAAGGAGCGGTTAGATGAGGCAACTTACTTATTATCTAATCTTTAAATCATTTTAGCCTCTTCACATGTCTGCAAATAAAGTAGTTGTCAAATGGCGGCAAACACTTAGGCCAGCGCCGTTAATATTCGTCTTATAAATTTGATTAGATTTGCGACTTTGACAAAATTAACAAAAGTTCCATGCACTTGACTTGACATGCAAGATTCACTTTAAATATTTCGGTAAAGCTGAATATTTAAGTTCCGTCAACAATCGCGTAATAATAATCACAAGCCAAGCAATGTCTGTCTTTCATTTGTGTGAAGAAACACGTATCAAATCCGCATAGACGATGATAAATTGCATTTTATTTTCAATGAACACTTATAATTTTGCACACACTTCATTTGATGACCAATTTCCAATCCTTACCTGCAAGTATTTATTCAAGAGGCGCTGCTATGCATTAATAGATCACGATTCAGATTGCATCACTCGTTATTTGGGACGAAGATCGTTGTTGATTCTGTAAGGTAACTACTGTAAGAAACGTAACATTGGTCAATATTTCAAATGTGGGAGTTATAATAGCACCAGGTAATTTGGCTGAATGGATGAATTATTTACAGCGAATGCACAATATTTTGCAGTTATATGTTTACTTTCAAATATTTTTATCGCCTTAAGTCAATGCCACATAATTTTTGACTATATCTTTCTTATTGAACATTTAAAGCTTTCGCAACAATTTCGTGAACCAATTTATGTTATAAAATGCATGCTGCTTTTGCATCAAAAACTGTTACATTCTCTTGCAGAAACATTATCGATTTAATTTTAACCACTAACCAATTTGTTTCGTTATTAAAAGCAGGTTCTGGTGGATAATTATGTCCCAAATATGCAACAACAAAAAAACTCGTCTATTCCCGTAACCTTTATCTTAATCGGGTTATTCTGCAAATTTGTTTACCTACAATTTTGGAATGGTTTTGAATACAGATTTTGGAGGCTGTTTAATGTGTTTATTTTCCTTGTTCGTGACTTGAGCAAGTTAAATGTAATGTCGGTCAGATAAAAAATTATTTAATCAACAACTATTGATTTTTTGTTGCATTTAAAATAAAATCGTGTGAAAATAAAATTTAAAAGTCATCGTAAAGCTTCGTGATCTTACCGAAATCATTAATTATTTCACAATTAATTCTTTACTCGTAATTTGTGATTCCCCTTATCAAAACCATATTTTAGAATTTTAGCTTGGGTTTTACCAACGATTTCGTTTTATGTTTGTCTTATCATACTTGGCTGGTATTTTTGTTAGTTTTTAGGATTTTGTGTTATTAGCAATTAATCACTAAGTGGTATCATC